>JAATLQ010014037.1:0-17205 GCA_013421005.1 Heliconius erato x Heliconius himera | reverse complement strand
CGCCATTGTGATGAAAAACATAGACTATTGTTTAATTTGAAAAAATAATTTATTAACTATAAGAATATTGGTAGTTTTTAAAAGGTTAAAATTGCCTAAAATATGCTTTTTTCGCAAGTGTTGTAATAACTATTGGTATTTATTAACCAAAAAAATACTATAAATATTAAATACCTATGTTCAATTATATAGGGTTTTTTTGTCAGCACCACTTTAAATGAAACCATAGTTATAACTACTATATAAAAACCCCAAAAATTAAAAAGTTATTTTTTTTAATAATAAAATTATCGTTGTAAAATAAAATATAATTTGTCGAGAACGACGCACGCACACATAAACCTATCAAAGGGAAACCGTCGCATACGCCTCATTCCGAAATCGAGTCGTAGATATTGGCGGCAAAGTTCAAAGTTCTAAAGATTTTAGTAGTATTTTTGTAGTAGCATGTGTTTACGTTATTGGTATCTATGCGTAACTGCGTCACACGAAATATATGATTAAACATCGTGAAATAAAAAAAAAACCTACGTCTGCAATGTTGCTTAATTTCTTTAGGTTTAAAATATTTTATCTTATATGATGTTTCCGTAAATGGAACGCTGACGCTTCTCATCTCTTCTTTGTTAAAGGCCGTCGCTGCACAGGGGCACAAAGTTGTGGCTGTAACGCGACTGGTGTAGGTCCGATCCCCACTTGGAGGATTGAATTATAATTTAATAATATTTTCATTTCGTTTAATAATATTTTCATTTCGCACATCAGTCATACGCAATATATTAACACTAAGTTGCCCTGCTAAAGGCGGGATAAAGCGTGGATCTGGTTTTAGCTTTGTGTGAACCGATTGAAACAAAGTCCAGTCCAGTCGAGGCCAGTCGTGATGCAGCGGCACGAATTGTGACTGTAAAACCGACTGGTTGTGGTTTCGATCCCTACTCGAGGAGATGAAATATTTACTTAAATTTATACTTCCATTTCTTCGCTCTGGTGTCGAGGTTAAGCGCGGCGTTGAGTTCTGCTACTCAACACGCAATGCCTCCAGAATTCGGCAGAAAGTGGGAAACGGTGTCTTAACACGAGGTCCCCTTTGCCTAACCTGCTGTGTGCAGGACACAGCGTGAAGCTGATTAAAATAAAACTAATACTCAATATTTAAGGGCAGTTTGTCAAAATACAAACAGAAAAGTATTTAAATTGTTTAAGCAGTTTCTGAGATTATCGTAAAGAAACGCACAGACACCAACGCGACCAACTGACCAAGTTTTATTACATTGTTAATTGTAATATCTTCTATGTACAGACACTGATGAGTTAGGATTTTATTGTAAGTATCGATAAGTTATGTTTTTATTACAAACATTCAATTGAAGATTATTATGGGAAGTACAAAAATGCGACCTAAAGTTTTAATAACTTTCTCATAAAAAATCTTCATTGCGCTGCAATGAAGATTTTTTATATAGATATATCAAAACACGAACATAATTCAGTGTGTTAAGTAAATAATTCTGTGGTATAAGCGGGCGAAGCCGCGAGCGGGTCGCTAGTTTCTAATAAGAATATGTAATACCAAATGTCGGTTATTAATAATAGATATAAAGAAATATACTCAAATTGATTTAATTCGGTTATTATTTTTATTATATTTACAGAGTAAAAACGTAATTAAGACACTACATTTTAAAATAATACATGACAACATATGTGCATCTCATTCAATATAATATTTATTAATATAATTTGATTTTGAATTAACATATATAAAAACACATACGTTTGTAACACATAAGTTAAAAAGTGTGTGTTAAAATATATAGAAAACTAAAATAACGTAAAATTTACACATAACTTTTTCTGTGACAAGATACTGATGCTGTAATATTTGATTATATTTGTTCACTTATACTTGACTCTGAACTAAGTTCGTGAGAAAATTGAGAAATTTACTTTAAGTGTGTATGAAATACGCATTTTCTAGGAATTGTAGTTAAAACACCACTATTATGTAATTAAAGCATGTTTAAATATAAATATTAATATATGAAATATGATTACACTTTCAATTACTTTCAATTGTCTTCAACACAGAATAGATTGTCAAGAATGCATTAATTTGGATCAATAGAAGAAATAAATAACTGACTGCTTAATGTAGGGCAGTGTTGAACTTCAATATTTCGATACTTATAAAAGACTTAACTAATTCTACTCCTAACATTTAATTTTATAGTAATAACGTTTTTTAAACTTCGCGTATACATTCTGAAAAGAATTTGTTAAATAAATAAATATATTTGCATTTTGTTCATACTATATACGGTACGTTTGTTTGGGGATACCTCATAGGTATGATCTTGACATTTTTTTTTAACTTCAACGCTGTATCCCACATATACCAGGGTAGGCAGAGGGAAGCTAGTGTTAAGACATTCCGCTCCGCACTTTCGCCGAATTCTGGAGGAATTGCGTGGTGAACTCAACGCCACGTTTTGCTCCGACACCAGAGCGAAGAAATTAATAAATGAAATATTTATTTCCTTGAGTGGGATTCGAAACCACAACCTGCCAGGTATACAGTCACACCCTTGTGCACCTGCGCCATGACTGCCCTGCTCAAAAAGTAAAATAATATTTTCTATTGAAATCAATATAAGAAGTATGGCATAATAATATAAATATAATAATAATAATAATATAAATAATAAACATAATAATTAATTGATTTAATCACAGCATAAGTACAATAAACCTATAGAAGTTAGAGAGCACTACAACACATTCATTGGCGTTTTGTCATTGCTATACATTTTTTTCGTTTCGTTGTTCTGAATGCTATACTAAAAAACAAGCAAATAAATAATTATAAAAAATAAAATTAGCTAAAATGCAATTAAACTCTGTAAACTGTTAAGTAAAAACCTCCATCGTAGCGCAGTAGGTCAGTATCTGACTCGCGAAATGTGAAGGTTCAATTTGAAACAAATCTTATTTATAAAAAACATAATCAATTGTTTATTTCCGTTCTGCTAAGAAAACTTGGTACTTCCATTTAATATACAAAATTTAAAATGAAGACCAAAATGAAGTATTTGGACGGACATGCATAAAAACTTCATAGGACAAGAGAAATTAAGTAAGCATACTCGTAATTTGTAAACCCAGTACAAAGACTGACGCTGTCAAGTGCCGGTTCAGGAGTTCTTCTATTCAGCACTGTCGTTGACCGCCCTCTTATATAGTCATATCTTGATACATAAAGAGTCTATTGTCCGCCTGTCGGATTTCTTATCTCATGCGAAAGACCTAACGTTTATATTTATTTTATGTATTCTTATTATATTTTTATCTTGTTACTGGTAATATTTTATATTTATTGAAACAATTTATGGGCAAATAAATCACAAAATGTTATTAAATTTCAATATTACAGATGAGTGCGTTTTCCACTCTACATTTTATTCTTAAACATCAACGGGCTGTACTTTGCTTGTTTTGACATTATTCAGTTCAATAAATTTTGAAAGTCAAGATTAATATACACGGTACTTTAATTACTAATATTGATATATAAGATAACAATTTTTAACTTTTTTAAAAACTGCCTAAGTATGTTTTATATTTTTATTCATATAAAATCACTAGTAGATAGGTACACACGTGATGCTCTAACAGAATATAAGAATTTTGAACTAAAAAATATACCAACTAGATTTTACTAAATAATATGTATTATTTAGTAAAATCTAGTATAACGTATATTATAAAAAAAAGCAATAACAGTTGGGAGGCACCTGATTGTAAAAGCGATGGTTGTGGGACGAGCACGAGGCGCTCTCGCTGAACTAAATATTTAATAATATTCTACATATGTCAGGTGTAATAAAAAGAGAACGAATTTGGGCAACGACACTTAGTATGCAAACTTTCTTAACGAATTATTTAAAAAAAATTTAAAGTATCGCGGAGATAACTGATTGCTATATATTACTTTTAAACATGATAGGAACGCGATTTTAATGAATATTAATTATATAAATAATTTACTGTGACATTATTTTCCAAGTAGATACAAATTATATCGAAGGCGTTCATGTCGTGACATATAAATAACGTGAAAGGGTGCAGAATGCACATTCATGTCAAATGTTTCTCGTTGATAGATCAAGGCCTTTATTGATTTTGATTAGAGTTAAACTCTAGTCCCAACTTGAATATTGTTATTATACTTTCAAACGTTGACAATATAACTTAAGTTGTGAACTTGTTTTTTATAACTGAAGTTTTTTTTATATAACGATATCATATGAATAGTAAAGGATAAATAATGTAATTTTAAAAAAGAAATCGAAATAAGCATGGTTAGATCTTTGTATGATGGTCAACTTAAGTTACTAGAGTAAGTAGAGTTAAGTATAGTATAATATAGTACTAAATATATAGTACTAAATTGATCTTAATAATAAATACATAAAAGAAATGGTTATTATTAGCAACATAATAAGCGACATGGTATATATAGTTCCACTTTTAAATATCACAAACGAACGTTTCATTAATAGTTTAACCCACACATTGCCTTAATTGGTAGATCTTATGCGTGAGCAATGACCTAACGCCTTCTTACGAATAAAGAGTTTGTGATAAACATAAGCCAAGGATTTATTATAATGACTCATCTACAACTATAGCTTAAAGCTTAAAATAAAGGAAGATATATATATTTTAAACATTTTTAAAGTGTTAATCCACACCTAGGTCAGAGCGCCTGTCGGTTTCCAGGAGGCGCGGGTTCGAGTCCCGCTACGTTAAAATTTTTATACGTTTTCTAAATAAATAAGATATATATGTATTTTTTTAAGTATAATAATTAATTCAGTTATATCGTCCAATCTGCTCTACATACGAGTACGTAGTAGGTACACTGTCAAATATTAGGTAAGCAGTTAAGTAATTCAAGATATCATTTGCACAACAAAGGGTGTTATAACAATACTATGGATTAATCGTCTAATGGATTGATGTGTGTTACAATAGGCACCGCAACATGCATGCCGTATAGGTAATAAACGGAGGGTGTTGGATGAATGCACCACGAGCCCTGGCGCTCGGAGACCACGTACAAAGGAATATGGCTTTTATACCTTTGTTTATAAGAAAATTTAAAATGTAGATGGAATTTTGGTACTTTTGTCTGCCGGAGTGTGGCGACCAAATACGAGGGCTCGACTTGCGAGGGGACGGAATACCCTAGTCTATGCAGTGCCGCCAGCTATGTTTTTAAACATTTACTTATTAAGTTTCCAGCTGACTAGCGTATTACCTATTTGATTTAAAATATAATTCTTAGTAATATTCAATTATAAATTTTTATAAAGCAAAAAGAAATCTTTAAAAACCAGAATATATGTATCAATTTATGATTTTGATATATTTTTATAAATTGTTACTAAATATTATAAATTATAAATATATGTATATATTATAAATAATAAACTTAAAATATAATATCATATCTAATTTGTTACATATACTTTATGAAAAGCAAATAACTTCAAAGCCATAAACATTTTAGTACAAAGTGCTCTACAAGATTTTTTAAAATATAGAGCATAGTGAATTGTAAATAACAAATGTAACGTTTAATAAAAATAATACCTTCTGAACTGGTAGAAATCCAAAAAAATCACTATTTTAACATACTGCTTTGTTAAAAATCTTTAACATATAATTCTATTACTATAAACAAATTAATCACAAATATTGATGTAAATATCGATCATAAATTCACACAAAACTAGCAAATGGCATTAAGCGTCACGACCGTCTCTACCGGCGGTTGAATTTATACTAACATAACCTTAAAAATTAAGTACGCAGTTCTATGAGACCGTTGAAGAAACTGTTTACAGTTTAAATTGAGTACTGGCTGTATTAGAATATAGTTAATGGAGACAAACACAGTATTATGACTCATAATCATGACAAATAATATTATATAATTGATATAAAAGTGAATAATTTATACATAATTTGAAAAAAAGAATAACATAACCAAATTTTTACATACATTCGCATATATTCTTAATTCTTTATACATACTTGAGAAAATAAAAATTTAATATTATTATTACTAGGTACCTACCATGTCTAAAAGTTTATGACAATATTTTAAATATTTAAAGCTATTTAATTTTATCAGTTTAACAAATAATATGGTATTTATATAATGAAACAAGCTTTGCACCTTCGTAAAGCTTGTTTCCTTATATAGCGAGATCCGACTCTATCGATAATGCAAAAAACCTTAAACTCATTAATCTTAGATAGGTTTATCGTAAAGTACGTGTATCGAAAAAAATTGTAAATAAATAAATTATAATAAAAAAATATATAAATAAATAAATTTTGTAAATATGTACAATTTTTTCGTCTAAAAAAATATCATAAAATATTTCTAAGAAAGTAGTCAAAGCAACAGGTACTCTATTCTTGAGAATGTTTAAATTTTAAAAAGTTTCCGAGTTTGTGTACCTGCACGTCTCTCGAGACCCTTTTATCTTACAAGGAAACCCGCCAATGAATGATCTTAAACAGCCAACAAAAACTAGCTTTTGCTTCCACTTGTAAATAAAAATGACGCCGCTTTCAAATAAAACTTGTTGAATTATTTTACATTTTTATCAAAAGTTAATTAATTTTCATTTCTTTGCTGTAGTGTCGAGGCATAACGTAGCGTTGAGTTCCGCCGCTCAACAGGCAATGCCTACAGAATTTCGCGGAAAGTGAGGAATGTCTTAACACTTAGATCCCTCTGCCTACCCTGCTACATGCAGGATGCAGCGTGAAACTAAAAAAAAAGATTACATTTTTCAAATTCTAAGTCAATATGTCAAAGACAGAAGATATCATTATTATAAATGTGAGGCTTTCGTGATTATAAGAGAGATAATTAGGTACAATTTAATTTAAAAAATCTTAATGCACATTACATATTTATTTATGTAATAATATTAAAATAATTATATTTAACATTTTTCCAGATATATAATATACACAATTAATTATGATAATGATCGTAGCGCAGTTTAGAGTAGATTACTATGCACTGTACACGCAATGGGTTAAGTGGTTCGATTCCATACCCGCGGTGATAAACATTTATTGAAAGCACCATATATCTCAAAATGAAGACCAGAGTCAATATTAACATAAAGTTATAGTTATCCCGGCAAAATACTGTGTGTGTTACTACATTTAAAATAAAAAAAAAACACAAATTATATATTTTTTGCTGCGTACTACCTTAACACAGATTATTAATAATTAAAATCTATAATGTATTAGCAAATAGCAATGCGCTAGAATCTTAATAAGGCGTTTGTCGTGTCCATAAGCGAGGGGCATAGCGTTCGTGGGTCGGTTAGCAGCGCGTGTTTCCTGCGCGCGCGCACTCTGGAAAGGGCACGCGCACGATTCAAAATGTAACTAGCCGTGTTATATTGAAGTTATATCGTGTCACATATAGGGGAATAAATAAATAAACGATTTTTTATTTTAGTTCAGTTCAGGTCTGTAATCATTTTTGATTGATAAGAATAATTTTATATAAAGGATATTTTTTATAATAGTAACCTATTATAAAAATATATGTCCATATACAAAAAAAACACAATAAATACTATTTACGGAGTAACTACATTTTGTTATAGAGATATTAATAAAAATAGATTTTCGAGAATTTATTTTATTAATACTCAACAACAATAATTGTTTAAGACATGTCACTTAAAAAAATTCTTGATTACACTAAATTATATTTATTATTATGTATTACATGTTTTTGAATCAACCTGTATATAAACATGCTTGTTTTTTAGTGTGGCACATGATTATTATAGACGTGTTCGAGTACGTTTGGTTTGTTTAGTCTGCACTTTACTTACACTTCAAATGCATGCTATATTAAAGGTATATAAGATAATAGAAGTGAATGTGGGTTTTGTTTTGATGTGTGGTAGATGTATTATTTTAATATTATACCCAAAATTAAATTAAATTCATTTTAATTTTTATTTTAATTTTAGGTATAATATTAAATTATATTATTATCTATATCTATATATTTCTAATTTTTATCATATTAAGGAATAACCAGAGAGTATTTAGGTTGTTTGGTTTACCGGTGTAATTTGGGAAACAGAGTGTGCGTGTCTCTGCCTACCCTGCTGAATGCGGGATACACCGTGTAGCTATGCCGGAAATATGTCAAAATAACGTCATAAATTTTTTTATAAATCATTAGATCATTTTTTAAGATTTATTAATGATACAGTAACGCTGTAAGGTAATGACAATGGTACCGCTTATATAAATTTATTTAGAGTTTTGAACTCACTGTTGTAAATTATAATTTAATGTTATATTGTTCCGCTTGGCAGCCACGCAGAGCCGTTTCAAATTGTAATATAATTCCAACCAACGGTTTTTCTATTTATAAGTTGAACGTACCAATTATAATTTTCATATTTTTATTATATAGTTCTGTAGTATTCTGCCACGTTTTGTTTACTCGCTAATAATCGCTTTTATTTAATTAAAATTCAGCCAGAGATATTCTACATATCGACGTTTCCGCATTTCGCTGTGAATTAGTTTCAGTCGACTGTGAATACAAATACAAAAATATAATATATACTTATTTAGAAAACGTATAAAAAATTTAATGTAGGGGGACTCGAACCCGCACCTCCTGTAAACCGACCAGGCGCTCTGACCACCAAGCCATAGTTCTGAAAAACACACTTTCAAAATGTAAAAAATATTATATTTTATATTATTCTTCATACCAGTGAAGAAATGTCTCAAACGTAAACACAAACTCTCATCACCACACTTAAACCATCAGTCATTACACTTCTCATTCTCATGTAAGAGTAACAACAAAGGGTTCCTATACAAACTTCTTAGTTCAAGGTTCTAAGAAAGGCACGCCTTTGGCACTCCCTTGGAATGCGCAATTACTGGTTACAAACAGCTATACTAGGAATAGATTCGGGGGTATATTTGCTGACGAGCTTATCATATAAGACGATAAGAGTATAATAAATAAAGGAGATAATATTAATTTACTTGTATATTTTTTTTTTGTATTTTTAAACTATTTTAAGAATTATTTATTAAAGGAAAAATAGTTACAAGTATCAGTATATAAACTGTGCATAATATTTTCAGTTTCAATTTGTGAATTTTGAAAAGAAAACCTTTTTTAAATTTAGATGAGATATATGATATGTACTAAGTTTCTCTATATAGTAGGTACAAAATTACATTTTTTAAAATATATTTTTATACTATATACTATATGGCTATTTGTAAAGGAAGCAAGTTGTGCGTTCAAGGTTCAATATTGTTGCATGACCTTCATGGTGCCTGACTTTGGCTATTTCCAATTTACAATGATAGAGTTGCTATTTAATTAAGCACAATGATATACATTATTATTTCTATACAAAAAAATAGAATTCAATGAAAAATAACAAACTGAAGACATATTTTTTAATAGATATAAATGAATGTACCTATTATGTATTATTTCTGTATCATTGTTAATATAACTATTATATAAATTTTGAATTTAAAAAGATGCAAAAATTTATTTATATTTTTTGCAATAGCTTGGAGAGACTACTGTAAAAGGGTTTTACTGATAACGTATTTAAGTAATACGGAAACTCTTAGAGCATGTAAGTCCCACGCTGTCGCAATAATAAACGAGAAGTCACAGTCAGTCCACATCTAGATGATATCACGTTTGATCCGGGTCGCCTTGATTACACCCATTGTTTACATGTTAATTTCAATTCTTCGTTTTGTACTAAGCAGTTGATTTAAACATTTTAGAAAGTGCAAATTATTAAATTTTCCTATAATATAATAATTTTGATGTTTGTATGTGCATTTATAATACTGGTTCTATACAAAATAATATTTAATTATAACATAAAAAAAAAACGAATACTTGTTATTGATAGAAATGTCCATCACTAGTGGTCACTATCTGCGGCTTCGCTGAGAGGCACGTGTTATAAGTGCTCGAGGTAATTCTGACCGCAGGTACAGTGGGTCACATCTGAAACGTTTAACGTTATGTAATATAGCCTCGATGGACTGTTTAACATAAAAAAATTGTTCACTTCGAACCACCAGTTTCTAGAATATATAAAAACGCGCTGTTTTTAAAAAAACAGATTACTTCTTTAGAATATTATAATAGACTACAGATAAGTGTAGATTTATCTTAATTTTCAAAAACAACAACGAATTGTAGGTAAGCGTATATAATAGCATTGTTTAGTTTCACAAAAGCTTCTTATTTGTAATAATAATTTAGTGTCAGTACGTACATATATTGTTATAGATATAACAGTAGCGGAATATGCAAAGTAGTCAGTGACTAATAATAAAACAATGTAGGCACCATTTAAATGGAATTAGACAGACGACTTTAGGTTAAATAGGACGTATTTAAGTAAATTTCAAGTAAATTATCATATTATTATTATCATTATTTTACAAATCAGCTTCACGCTGTATCGAGCACACAGCAGGGTAGGCAGAGGGAACGTAGTGTTAAGACACTCCATTCCCCACTTTCTGCCGAATTATGGAGGCATTGCGTTTTGAGTGGCAGAACTCAACGCCGCGCTTTGCCTCGACACCAGAGCGAAGAAATAGAAATATAAATTTAAGTAATTATTTATAAATTTAAGTAATTATTTCATGTCCTCGAGTGGGGATCGAATCCTGAACCAGTCGGTCTTACAGTCACACTTCGTGCCGCTGCGCCACGACTGGCCTCAATAAACAGTGGTTTTGAATAATCAAGTATTCCTTTTTTTTCACACAAGTGATGTACTTGCGTGCTTTTTTATTCAAACAAAATTCTGGAAATACAGAATGTATGTATATCCATGACATTCAATCAAATATCAATCAATGTCTTGTCATATTTATTTATTGACGTTTTTAAGTTTCACGTTTTATCCGGCATACTCATATAGAACTAGCCTTAAGACACTCCATTCTCCATTTTCCGCATGAATTCGAGACTTGGGGTGTAGTTAGAATCTTTTTTATTGATTTGAGCAAATATGTTAAATTTAATGAAGTGTAACACATGTATGTAGGAACAAAGGAAACATTTCTAGTTTAAAATATGCAAAAGTGCTAAACACGAGTTTTCCATCACCGGTACATTCGCAACGATGACGTGGGAAAAATATATCACTATTGTGTGGCCTCTGACCTGCTATTATCCGTTCACTTTTTTTCTAAGAATTAATTTATATATAGAATAATCTTATCTTTTAACGGGAATTTATTGAAATTTATTAGTATAACTACAAAAAAGAAACAAACAAAAAATTAAAACGTGAAAAGCTACAATGCATTTTTTCTTAATCTTGAAAAAAATCGTCTTATGCTATTGCTTATTTCTTAAAAGTAATTTATAAAGTTTTTTTTAAATATATATTGTGATATTGTTTCATAACAATACTATGCACTAATACGATATAACATACTTCATCTTTTTGGCTAATTTATTATTTTTATTTTTCAATCAAAAATATAGTTTCCAGTTATAATCTATCAAATTAGTCAAAATGAAGCCCAGGCCAGCCTAATATTACTTATATTAGTAGAAGGAAAGGCCAGTCGTGTAGCAGAGGGGCACCAAATTAAAGACTGTAAACGCTACAGGTTGTGGGTACAATTCCTACTTG
Source organism: Heliconius erato x Heliconius himera (assembly GCA_013421005.1). Classification (NCBI taxonomy): domain Eukaryota; kingdom Metazoa; phylum Arthropoda; class Insecta; order Lepidoptera; family Nymphalidae; genus Heliconius; species Heliconius erato x Heliconius himera. Next base: position 5,419 of record JAATLQ010014037.1, on the reverse strand, counting down.
AGGAAATGAAATACTTTATATTTTCATTTCTTCGCTTTGGTGTTGAGGTTAAGCGCGGCGTTGAGTTCCGCCACTCAACCGAAAAAGTAAGACCGACAGACGGTCTAGACATGTTAGCTAGGTTCCCTCTAAATTAAAATAAATGGAGTATTCATTAAAGTTTTTACAATTTTAAATCAGTGCGGCTACTCGACAATGCTATAGAGTTGCATGGTGGGAACCAGGCAGTGGTTCCACTTGAGCGAGCACCACGATACCTATCGACAAGTGTCATATCACCGTTATAATTACACGATCTTACGTAGCGCCCGCATCCGATTGCTATCGAGACTGTGTGAACGTTGCTTCTGCATATGGGGTAAAGATTATAAATATCGAACATAATATATTGCAACTTTTTATATATATATTTTTCAATTTCACGCATAGTAGGGTAGAAATATAGTGTCAAGACATTCTGTCTTCTGTTTTTGCCCGAATTTGAGACATTGAGATATGCGTGATGAGTGGCGGAGCTCAACGCCGCGCTTGGTGCCAGATAATGAAGATATGAATTAAATAAAAGTAAATTATTGCATAGGTTTTGTATTTTGTAATATGAATGTTTTTGAGCTTTTATTCAATATGGTATATTTTTATATGTTTTACTTTTACATTCATTATTTAGGTATATTAGGATTGCATAATATACCTAAATAATTAATTCTGTTGAATATTACAAATAATAAATAACGGCAGAGAAGGTAAACATTTACCTATCGAAAGAGTGTATTTTGTGGTCTAGTACAATAAAATATATCCTTTTGTAGTAAGTCCTTACTCATTAATTAAATTTCCAGGCCTAAAGAGCATTGAAATACCAACGCAATTTAAAACTCTTCAAACAATTTACTCCTAATTGCACTTGTTCATTTTGCCCCCCAGATTCTGTCTGCGATCGCTTTGATGTGACAGATTAAATAAAAATTACTGAACAAATGCTGAGGAATACATTTTGGGTACTATTTTCTAAACATAATTGCATCTAGAAAACCAGTCGTGGCGCAGGGGTAGAAGTGTGAGACTGTAAACGTGACATCTTGTGGGTTCGATTCCCTCTCAAGGATCTCTAAATGAAATATTTCATGTTTTCATTTCTTCGCTCTGGTGTTAAAGCGCGGCGTTGAATCCGCCACTACCACGCAATGCTTCCAGAATCTGGCGGGAAGTGGGAGTGGAGGATCTTAATACTGCTACTTTAAAGCTAAAAAAAAAGTATCTATACCTGCAACTCATTTCCATTTTACCTACTACCTACTTGTACAAAAATCTACAATATACCTACTTATACTAAAATTGATAGTTTTTGCTAGCAAACTAGTACAAATGAGTTAATAACCGACTCTACATTGACGAATAGAAGTATAATAATTGAATGACTAATATGCATATATTAATGAGCATTATGAATGAGTGTCAATTTATCAACCAATAATAATAATAAGCTTAACTAAAATATTAACTTGTTATTCACTAGTTCTGGTTCTAATTGTTAACGTATTTCATTATCAGTTGTGGTCATACACTCAACCAATATAAGTGTGACAATAAACTACGTGTTAGTATTACGCATTATTTATATATATATATATATATATTAATAATAATATTAATAATCGCTCGCGGTTTCGCTCGCTTACACTACAGAATATATTTACTTAATGACAAAATCGTTTATTTTGATATAGATTCATGTTAATGAAAAAGATATCTTAAATTCACATATTTTTTTTTCTTTACTTTATTTTTTTATTTTTTATATAACGCATCTATAGTGATTGAAATATAATAGCTAGCTATACAGAATCGCGGACTTTTTTGTAGAACTAATAGAAACCAATATTTTTGTTGAACATTATGTTCGTCTATAGGTACCGAACGGTTTAGTCAGCGCACGTCAGTTACGTATCACATCTTGCCCAATTTCCTCTAACTTGATATACATACATATACCATTATCTTTCTCTTTTGTTCAATCATAATAAAATGTAGCTTAAATCGTGTAGTTTTCTGATTATGAAGAATTTTCATTATCGGTTCAGTATTTCCGAAGATTAGCCCTTACAAGCAAACAAACAAACAATCAAAATTACAAGCTACATCTCTTTCTATTATATTAGTACAGATTAAATATGACTTCTTTACATTTTACTCGCAAATTTACCTCATCGCAAACCTAATCACAGTTGAGTGGAGAACCAAAATAAAAAAATAATAAATAATAAAATATATATTTGTATTCCCGCACTTGGCCGGCTTTATTTAATATATTTTTTTATCAAAAAAAAAATAAATAATAATAATAATATATTAAACGTATTTATATATAGAGCAAGTCAGACTCTGGGTCAATGGGTTCCGTACTATTATCTATAAAGACGGCAAAAAAATCACGTTTGTTGCGTGGGAGCCTGCTCAAATATTTATTTGATTCTGTTTTTTAGTATTTGCTGCTATAGCTGGAAATGAAATACATCATCTCTGAAATTCTCAACTGCCTAACTATCACGGTTCAAGAGACACAGCCTGGGAACTGACAGATAAACAGACGAGCAGCGTAGTTTTAATAATGTCCCGTTTTATCATTTGGGCACGGAACCCTAATAAGTAGATAACCTCTAAAATAAAAGGTTTCTTCTGGCAATCTCATGACAATATTGTATTGCCATCATAATATTGTATTGTCATAGGATCTGGACAAGTTGTATAGCTGTGATTTTCTTACAATGCTAGATACATTTAGGGTACACGCTATACAGGATAAGCTTTTTTTATAAAGAAAACGACATCCATGGGCGCCCATGAATGTCGTTTGACTTTTTTATTATAATATTTATGACGACAAAACAGAGGCGAGATCTTAGATGTATCTTTTATCATATCTATGTTCAGCCCTCACATTTGAAGTCAGTTTATTTATTTTTTTATTATATTACCATCGCACCAGAAATAATACCTTTCACATTACTACTGGTGGCGCTTTTCTCATTTTATCACGATAAATGCTAAGAACACCATAAAAATCCATCTAACGAGAATTAATTCTCAATATACAGGTGGACAAAACACTCTGTGTATATAATCTCATGATTTAGATGAAATATATAAGTTTTATAAAACATACATGGTCGTACATATATCAGCCTAAGTCCAGCTAAAGATTCCTTTAGAATGAAATTTATTAAAAAAGTTGTAATTTACCATGTTTATCTACAGTGTGTGAGTGTGACTCATTTTAATATTATAAAATTAGTACTTATATTACATAAATTTAGTTTTTAAAATCTTATTATCTCTGAAGATATAAATTTTACCAACTTTGCAAGATCTTTGTAATACATAGATTTATATAAGGAAATTATTATGTAAATAACATACAAATTTGGTATGTAGGAAAACTTTATTACTAGGCCTTTATTTTTACTATTAGGCCCGTTGGGTAGTGGCGCAGCGCTGAGGCAAACACCACGGTTGTGGATTTGATGCCCACTCGGGATAATTAATTATTTTCATTCCCTCGCTCTGGTAACAAAATAAACCGCGGCGTTGAGTTTTGCCACTCAACACTCAAACCTGCCATAAAAATATTTTAAATCTCAAATTGCACAGTGTTTGTTGGTTGTTGCCATATACAATTACGTACATTGCGTACCTGCAATGCCAATTGTTTAATGTATTTGTAGCAACAGTCAACACAAGTTATTTGTTTAGAATTGCTTCTCGTTCTCTATGTTTTCAGATACGTATATAAGCAGTTTTTGTTTTAGCAAAACTGGTGATGTTTTTAGGGAAGTATTTTCACGAAATGTTAGATTAATTCTATTACTTCCGCTCTAAGAGTCGTCCCAACAAATAGAAATCAGGGGAACAACAACAGTAAAATTATCAACTTTGGATTCTTTCATGCATAGTCCAATTGCGTCGTATTCTCTTACTGACTTTGATGTTTCAAAGTTTTCCAATAACAAATACCATCAAATCTTGAAAGTTTGATTGTTCCACACAGTTTGGCTACTGTGAATGGGGTTTAGGTAAAAATATTAAGGATAAATATAACCTATTACGGATGACAGTACCTAAATATGTATTTAAAATAATTTAATTTCCAGTTACTTATTTCATTTTTATTGTAATTTTTTTTTTCAATTGCAGACTCGACAGAGAGAAACTAGTGACAATACACTCTTTTTTCTGACTTTCGAGACGTAACGCCTCACTTTGAGAACCAGACTGAGAATTGAATATAATTAATTTCTGTTCATAAAATTTATTTATATTTTATGTAAGTTTATTTTCTTCATGAAATTAAAGATTTGTTTTGTCCACTGGCACATAGTAAATGTATCGTCGGAGTACATACTACTTTGCTGTAATTGCTATCAGTTATAACTAAAAAATACCCTCGCAGCCACTTGTGTTTACTACAGCGTCTATTGATAATCTTTAGAGCAAATATGTTTTTAGCTTTATACTGTATTCCACATAAATCAGGCTAGGCAGAGGGAACCTGAAAACCTGTTAAGACATTCCGTTACCCATTAAGATCACTTCCGTTCCTCACTTTCCGCCGAATTCTAAAAGCATTGAGTGTCGGAACTTAATTCCACGAAATGAAAACATTGAATATTTAATTTAAAAATGTTTAAACTATTTATTTTATGGTCAAATTATATAATAATGTAGAACCTTTTGTTTAAGACCCAACCATCCTTTCTGCTGAATTTTGTCACGTTTGCTACCTCCGAGCATGAGTCATATACAGCGGGTCATCGTTGATATTCTCACCAGAATATAAATTAATTATGACTTATTGAGTGGCTTTATACATAGTAATTTTTAAAAAGCATTATATAATATCGTGAATGTGTAATAATGTATTATGTATGTTATTTAATTGTTTTGAAAAGAGCTTTCATTGCTATTTATTAAGATGTGCTATTATAGTAAAAAAAACTTTACTTATAGAAACTTATATTTATAATGTATACGACTTGTATTATACTTAATAATTATAACTCAAGAATATGGCAATTACTCTTCTTCTTCCTGGCATTAATCCCGGCTTTTGCCAGGGTCTGCCTTCCTACTTAACCTACTCCACTTTGCACGGTCTTTAGCGTCCTCGGTGGTTAGACCATTGACTCTCATGTCCTGCATCACGACATCCAACCAGCGCTTCTTTGGGCGTCCGAGAGGTCTCACTCCAGGGACTGACATAGCAAGGCACTTGCATCCGACATAGTTCTTAGGCCGGCGCGTAACGTGACCAAACCATCTCAGGCGACGCTCTTGGAGCTTATCCGCTACGTCACGGACTCCAAGACTACCTCGAATGAATGTGTTGCGTATGCGGTCAGACCGCGTAACGCCGCACATCCAC
>JAATLQ010014031.1:0-34581 GCA_013421005.1 Heliconius erato x Heliconius himera | reverse complement strand
TAATAGGTGTCACTGTAATTACAAGTACGTCATTTGATATTGTTTCCATTATCGATTATATTAAGTGGCGGTAGTGTGCTGCGTCTTTTCCGGTGGATTTCCAATATAAGCACAAACGACACGGCACTCGTGTTCATTACGTTCTAAGATATTGTCAAGACAACTTGTCATTACAATTCATATTTCAATATTGTGACTACGAGAGTATATGTGTATATAACAAGTGTAAATAAATTTATAGTAAAAGCTGGATTTCGTGTCTGATTTGTTGGTTCGCCTAACATGTATTATTACTATAAATTCTTTTCTTATATTACAGAGAGATACGAAGGCGTATAGCACAAGCAGCTTACAAAACACTTATGGATATGGAAATAGCTATTTTCTTCAGTATTGCAGAAAAGGCCACCTTAGAGTGCATTCAAAAGGGATCAACTCACTGAATAATGCAGGCGGTTGAAGGAAATGCGAATGCCGCTTATCGCTGGAGTAGTTTAAAATCATCCCTTAAGCTAGGCCCGATGCACTCTCGGTATTCAACGAAGTGCATCAATTCTTCTTTTGATAGAAACAAGATAACTTGAAAGGCAAAAGACACCTACGTACCTATAATATAAAGCCTACCTATAATACTTACCTGTTGAGGCCAGTCGTGGCGCAGGGGCACAAGTGTGAGACTGCAAAACCGACTGGTTGTGAGTTCGATCCCCACTGACGAAAATAAAATATTTATTTAAATTTATATTTTCATTTCTTCTCTTTATATTTACATTTCTCCGCCACTCAACACGCAATGCCTCCTGAATTCGGCGGTAAGTAAGAAACGATGTGTCTTAACACTATGTTCCCCCTACTCACTCTGCTGTGTACAGAATACAGCTTGAAGCTGATTTCATAATACCCACCTATAGGCTATATAAATGTATACAGTATAAGATAAGTGAAATAATACACAGTGAAAATTATCTTAGGATATATAATATGTATTCTCCTACACACATTACATTGTAATTGCTTCTTTGGTTTTCGTGATTCGTAAAAGTGAGTTTTTTTATTAGGTATGTTTTATTTAATTTACTCAGTAGATCGCAATCTACAGAAGTCACAATGCTTTAGGCAATATAATTCTCGTAATGGGCATATATTTGCTGTACACTCTTACATTAGTTAAATAGCAATTGTTTGTAGTTTAGCAGATATTAGAGCACTAGTGATATTTTGAAAAAAAATGTGATATACACACAAATTAAAATGTGTAAAATGTGACGTGGCGCCCAAGCGTGTAAATCTGAGTTCGATTACTACGCTAAGTAGCTAAGTAAATTCATTTGAAATCATCATCATCCATGAAACAGATATTATCGTGTGTTTTAAATATCACAATATAACGTATTAATATAAATAAGATAAATTATTATAAATATTTAAAAATAGTAAATTTGAAAGTAAAACTCGGTAAAAATAAGTGTAAGGAAAGAAAGTTAGTTGTTAAAGAAAATCCTTCCTAAAGATATAAAGAATTTAAAGTAATTTCCTTACAATAATATTATCTTGTGTACCGAGTAGATGCTACTAGAAGTTATTTCTAAGTTAGAACGCTCCTTAAAAATATATTTGTTCTGAATAAAATAAGTTTACAGCGTTGAAAATCGTTCATTTTAAGAAAAAAATACATTCTTTATGCTCATTTCCTGAACTTAGTATGTATAAAAATGGCACAAAAAATTTCTTATTAGAAGAAATGTGGTGAGTGGTAAGACGGGTACCGATAGACTTTGGTTGGTTTTAAGGAACAGATTATTCGATGACAGGATTAAGAAGAAGGTCACGTAAAAGACGTGAGGATTACTAGGACATCATGTAAGAAGACAGTGGAAGAGGCGAAAGAGTTCTCTATAACTACCATGCGAAGTTCAAGCATGAAGCTAAAAAAATATAGAAATAAAATGTGATTAATTAATTCGTAAAATTCAAACCCATATTCTCCACTTTCCCACGTAGTAGGGAACGGAACTGTCTTAGTGGCAACGGTGTGTCTTAACTCTAAGTTCCTATTTGCGGGATACAAACTCATATTCATATTCAAGATTCCTCGACAATTTAGACGTAGGTTTTAACGATGTTTATCCATACCTGTATTTCGACTGACGTAGTTACGCATAGATACGAATAACGTTAACACAACTACTACAAAAATATTACTATAGGTTAAGGAACTTTGAACTTTGCCTATTTAGAAAACCGACCAGGAGGCCCAGGCCCAGGAGGCGCGGGTTCGGGTCCCGCTGCGTTAAAATTTTTATACGTTTTCTAAATAAGTATTTTTCTTTCCTAAGTGTGGAATAAAACTTTAAAAATGTTTAAAAATATTTGAACTTTGCCGCCAATACCTACGACTCGATTTCGGAATGAGGCGTATGCGGCGGTTTCCCTTTGATAGGTTTATGTCTGAGTGCGTAGTTCTTGACAAATGGCGTTTTGTTTTACAACGATAATTTTTACTATTTATTTTGTTTGAAAAAAATTTTGAAAAAAAAGGTATTAGGCTTTTGTACAGTAGTTGAAACTGTGGTTTCATTTAAAGTGGTACTGACAAAAACTGTATACCTGACCAAATTAATAATAATTTATAATACAATTAAAATCGTACCTATTGCTAGATACTCCATTTAAAGTTAACCACAAGTCCAAAGCACGAATACGTTTCACGTTATATATAGTTTTAGTATAACCGAGTTAGAATTCGCTAAGATAGTTACGTTAGTTAGAACAGACGGGTATTTGATTATATAATTAAACGCTTTAATTGTGGATACCAGCAGTTATGATTTTTTTCCTTAATCTAATAATATTTTTTTAAATGTTAATTATTTAAATGTTAATTAAAGTATATTTAGAAAGAAAAACTATAAAGTAATACTTTTTCTAAATTGTGATATATGTACATTACATTCCGCATAGGCCTAACAGTTTCAAAATAAAGTGGCTATTCTTACGTGTGGGCGAACAAATAGAAATGTTGTTATTATTTGTCATTCAGTACCCTAAAATATGTGTTTCGTAAAACATAGGAACTTTATGTTCAGACACTCCTTTCCCATTAAGATATTTCGAGATTGGCGGATCTCAACTCCCCACTTTGCCTCATTACTAGAGCGAGGAAATGAAAATATTAAATACTTCATTTCTCCGAGTGGGAATCGAATCCACAATCTGTCGCACTTACAGTCACGTACTTATTTTCCTACCCCATGAGTGGCTTAAAAAATTGTGATAATGTATGTAAAAGAAAAAAAATTGTGAAAAGAATATTGTAATATTTGCGCCCTTTAAATTTAAGTTGTACTACCTACAATTTTTGTACTCAATTGAACATGTAGAATTGTGAAAGCAGTAATAATTTTAAAATATCGTATCGTTTGCCACAGTAAAGAGAATTTGCCTAATATTGCTCCACTATAGTATTTCTTTGTGAATCTAGAACGATACCTGAATGCAATAAATGTCTGAGAACTATAGATAGTATTGTCGAGATGCTCCCCTCGGGGCTTTTACATATAGTCCTGAAGAAAATGTATGCAAATGCTAGAACATTTTGAAAGCGATGTTGCGGTATTATAACGCATTGGGAAGTGTTACAACACGCTTCATATTAAAATTTATTTTATAAGATCTAGAACTTTAAAGAATTTAGAAATTAATATAGTTCAAGATTTCCATTAAAATTACTATATGTAATAAGAAAGTTCTTCACTAGCTCCAATAGCCTCTCCATATAAAACTAATATTCCAATAGAAGTCAAAATTAAGGCAATAAACTTTGATAGCTTCCTTAATATAGAGGAATTATATACGTTTTCAAATAGCTATGCTATTCAGTAAAATTTAACAATCACTGACTGAATAACAGCAATCGCAATGAGTACGGACACGAGCAATGAAATCTAAAGTAACCCGGGCTGCGGAGTTAAGTTCCAACCTACACACCATGTCTCGAATTCAGAAAAAAAACTATTACACACAAATATACTGAACGTAAATAAAAAAACCAAACATAAGCATCTTGCACAATGTTATATCATCATATGTAACCTAGATTGATTAGTTCTATAAACATAAATGTACAATTAACATATCTTATGCCCTTAAAAATAATTATTTGATGATAAACTTAAAATAAATCCTACAGAGCTGTATAGCAAGGCTCTATGTAATTAACGTACATACGTACTTAACTCTTGTAATTATTCTCGAATTTTCCTGAGCTTAGCATCGGCTCCAAACAATAAATTAAATAGAAACTTTAAGTCTGCATTTTCCGTGAACAAATACAGTTCGTACTCGTTATTTGGACATATGTAAAATTTTTATATTTAACGTAAGTACAATATCTATTAAAAAATAATATACAACAAGTAGAGAGTATTGCCTTATTTAGAAAAATAACACATTAGTATACATTCTCACATATCCATAGAATTGAATAAATAAAGTAAATACAGCTACAAATACATTTGACGCATACAGGATACTCTAAACAAATACAATGTACATGTATAGGTATGTGTATATTTGGAGCATATCGCCAACTATTTTGTTAATCTACAAAGGTAATTTATTTTATACTGTTGTTATCTAAATACATTGCATTTAAGGAACCTAGGTATACTAAGACTAGGATTAAGTAAAAAAACCGGTCAAGTGCGAGTCCGATTTCTCTGAGGGGTTCCGTACCTATATCAGGATTGAAGCTAAGTACAACTTATAAAAGTTGACAAATTTAATTTTACGTTTTGGGCATTTGCGCTCATTTTGTATGAAATCTTGTGAATAAAATATTAGTATTTAAGCAACTATTAAGACAAGTCTTTCGCTTTATTACATTAATATAATCAATCAATCGAATCGAACCCACAACCTGTCACGTTCACAAAACTTTAATCTGGTAAAAAACAAAAGTAATATTTATTAATATATAAAAAAGCTTAATGTTAATTTATTTTCATACTAAAATATATAGCAAAAGTCAACAATAAACATAATACAAATCGCTAGAAAATATATCAGCAAATAAACGCTACTTGGCAAGCCAGTGGTGATGGAGTGCACAATAGTAAACCACAGCCGTCAAGACCAATCAAGACTGAGTAGAATTCACAGTGCATCCATTTCAATTGAGAATAAATATATTAGAAGTAAGTGATCGACATTTATATATAGTACTTTCGCTTTATATTGAAATGAGCAATAGAATAAAGTTTAACTGATTTATTTATATTTATATAAATAATATTTTATAGATGTTCATACGTTTTTTCTATTGCTAATCTACTCAATGCAAAGACACTGCGCTTTTCCTAACTTTATTTTAAGGCTACAGAATACTCGTACATATATATTCTTCGGTTGGATTTTGATCTCACAACCAAAGCGTCTATTTAAATTTAAACTCATTGTAATGGTATCATGATTGAGTCATTTGTAAAAAATGACGAGTAGTGTTTTTTGTATTGAATATTGATAAGTATTTATATAATTAGATATAATTATGATTTTATATGAACTGGTTTCATATTGTTTTTATTACAAATTTTTTTTTTTATTTATTCCATCGCAGAGTGGAGTTGTTACTATTAACTTTTTGCTCAGGGATCTCTAAAAATATTTTTTAAGTTTGATAAATGACCCATTTTTACTTAACATTCTAGCCACTGAGCAGCCGTTCACATGAAACATGACGCGATCATGTGCATTTTGCATTTATTTTACACTCCAGTGAAATATTTTATGCATCTTCTACCACTTATTTATATTTTTTTTAAATGTTTTACTGTAAATGTATGACCTCTTGTAGAACTGTAGATTCGATCCCTACTTAGATCATTTACCACATGTTAGTACCTATTCGATAGTTTTACTTTGATACGTCTCATATATTAAATTTCACTTACACCCAGTAAGCAATGCATCGAAAATAAGCGAAAAGTAAAAAAATCTTGCGTTTGTAAGATTCGTAAAAAAATATCACCTTTAGCATAATAATTACAAAACAGACAACTTCTGAAAGCCAATTTTAATGTATGTAAGAAAAATATAAAGTTAGAAGTAAAATATAATGATGGCAAAATGCAGCTATCAAGAGCAATTAGACTTGAGTAGTCTGTGCTTCATTTCCACAATGGTATGATACGATGGCATTGTTGTGCGAACGTTTCCACATAGTCCGTCTACAACTGTATTGTAGTTCTTGGAAGATTATGAAATTCAAACTTTAAGTAAATTAATATCTATGAAATAATCGTAATATATACTTTCAATAATGTACCATACAATAAAACATTTTAAAAAATCTGGTGGTCTTCCGTTTTCGTGATCAGTAAACATAATATAGACTACTAGTGGGCGCACGCGGGCGGCACGCTTATTTGGACACTTAGGGGTGAATTCTAAAAAACCACGAAACACGTGTTCAATAAAATATTTTTAACAGTCTGAATTAATTTTTTTATAAAAATCGGTGGTGATTTAAAGATCTTTCCATACAAACTTTCAACCCCTATTTCATCCATTTAGAGTTAAAATTTTTCAACATTCTTTCTTAGTGGATGTCCAGAATATGAAAATAAACATAAAAAAAAATTAAATTAGCTTCACGCACACAGCAGGGTAGGCAAAGGGAACCTAGTGTTAAGACACTCCGTTTCCCACTTACTGCCGACTTCTGGAGGCATTGCGTGTTGAGTGGCAGAACTCAACGCCGCGCTTAACCTCGACACCAGAGCGAGGAAATGGAAATATAAATTTAAGTAAATATTTTATCTCCTCGAGTGGGGATCGAACCCACAACCAGTCGGTTTTGCAGTCACACCTCGTGCCGCTGCGCCACGACCGGCCTCTGAAAATAAACATCTGCCCAAATTTCACGTTTCTACCATCAGCGGTTACGGCTCTGCGTGCGTCTTACCTCAGTCAGTCAGCACAAGTCCTTTTATATATATAGATAATAGATAATAATAATAATAAATGACAAATAAAAATTATGAAGCGTTTGTGACAAATAGTAGTAACTTTTTAGTGTTTTACAAAGTAGAGTTTTAAGATATTTTATACGTCGTATAAAATACTCATAGTAGCAGCTACTTTATTAAATTTCGTACACATTTTTTACAAAACTCACAAGAACTTTGTATGTCTTCTTAAATTTCTACTTGCAAGTTTTAAGCTGCAATATTCATAATAAATTTACAAAGTTTGAACAAATAAATATTTCTGTAGAATTGAATGCTCCAGAGTTAATATTTACGATTCGTTAGTAATGAAAAATTTCTTTAAGTTTAAGAGTTTCTACTGAAGACTGAGTTGGCACAGTGTATAATAACTTCGACTCTGATTGCATTCTATAAAAACGATAGACTTTTTTTATCATAAAAATTATTTTCGCCATTGAAAGTTGGCAAATACGACAAGGCTTAAGGTCTATCAAATTCAGTTTTTAGCTTTTAATGAATTAACTAGAAACTAGTTTTTAGAAGCTTCTTCATAAAAATCTTGCAAATAAGCCCAACCAGTCGCTTTAGGACCAGATGTTCAAAGTTAAGACATTTAAAGAATTTTAGATGATGACTGGATAAGATGAAGATTTTGCGTCTATGTGTATGTGTGTGCCTGTGTGCCGCATAAATACGGTGTAAGTGTGTGAGAAAAGACTGTCACTCAGACAGTATATGAGTATTTCCTTGGTTCCTTTAGATCTTTTTTCAATCTTTTAGAGCTTCTAGGACATCAAGAACTAAGACTAGTAGGGCGATTTTTACAAACTTAAATAAGTTGTAACAAGCGTATAAAATTTTTTACCTCTATATAACGAATTTCATTAAATGATACCCTTTACATAACGAATCCTATCAATTTACTACATTCAATTTCACATTAAATTCATGTCTCGACAAGTTCAGACTTTTCTAAATAAGTATTTTTCTTTCCTAAGTGTGGAATAACACTTTAAAATTTTTTTAAAAATATTTAAGAAATAGTATTCTCTCTTGCCAAACGATAATTCTTAGTAATTATCTTTGGGTAGCGGAAATTTGTAAAAATCTCCCTACAGAGATACTAACAACATAAATAAGTTGTAACAAGCGTATAAAAATTTCGACGTAGCTCGATGAGAACGTATGGCTCAGTAGTCAGAGCGCCTGGTCGGTTTCCAGGAGGCGCGGGTTCGAGTCCCGCTACGTTAAAATTTTTATACGTTTTCTAAAAAAATTTTTTTTTTCTTAAGTGTGGAATAACATAATAAAAAATGTTTAAAAAAGGTTCAGACTTGTTATATCTTTCGTATGACAGTTATTATTGTTTTTCGTTCAGTAATGTACACATTGCTGGTTGACAATCGTTTTAAAGTTTGCAATGGCTGATAAACGAAAAATCTGAGATCGATATTTTTTTTTTATCTTATTAAAACGAATCGTGGACTATCCTAACCTACTATCCTAATATACTTTTCAGATATATTTATATTTGTATAGAAGAGGCATAAATAGATAAACTTACTGGAATTACTGGAATTGTTAATACTCAAAATATTTTTGTTAGGCGGATTATATAGCTTAACTCATTTATCTTCATAATATAAGTATCGCGTAAAATCAAACACTTTACAACTGATAGCAACAAGATAGCGTTTCTTACTTTTACTTTTGTAAAATCGATTAAACCTAATTTTACTATGTTGATTATTAATTTAAAATAAAAATATATAAAAGAACACAACAACAGATCTAAACTACAAAAAAACCCAATAATAAAACATATCATCGCCACGTCGATTTTGACAGAATAGGGACCAGAATAAATGAAAATTAATATGTCACACATGATAGCTTAAAAGCTTTACAAATATATAAAAGTACGCAATTTTCAAATTGAAAAACAGTCCTTGTTATATGAAATTAAATTATTTTTTCAATGAGACCGAAAATTTTACTATTGTACTTGTATTTCATTATAATATACTGTATTATTACTGTAAATTCTTTTCTTATGTTACAGATACTTCGTATAGCACAAGCAGCTTACAAAACACTTATGGGTATGGAAATAGCTATTTTCTTCAGTATTGCAGTAAAGGCCACCTTAGAGTGCATTCAAAAGGGATCAACTCACTGAATAATGCAGGCGGTTGAAGAAAATGCGAATGCCGCTTATCGCTGGAGTAGTTTAAAATCATCCCTTAAGCTAGGCCCGATGCACTCTCGGTATCCAACGAAGTGCATCAATTCTTCTTTTGATAGAAACGAGTTAACTTGAAAGGCTAAAGACACGAGACGATACCACAAGAAGACTGGTTGTGATTTCTATCCCCACTCAAGAAAATAAAATATTTATTTAAATTTATGTTTTCATTTCCTCGCTCTGGTGAAGCACGGCGTTGAGTTCCGTCACTCAACACGCAATGCCTCCAGAAAATGGCGGAAAGTGGGGAACGGAGTGTTTTAACATTAGTTTCCCAGTGCCTGTCCTGCTGTGTGCAGGATATAACGTGAAACTCGTTTGATTTTTGTGATTGTTTGTAGTTTAGCTGATATCAGATTATATTTTGAAGAGGCAACGACAGCCTTTTAATTCTCACAAGCACAAGCGTGTGACTGTAAGCGCGACGATAGTGGGTACGATTCCCGCTCAGAGAAATGAATTATTATTTATTAATATTTTCATTTTTTCGCTCAGGTACCAAGGCAACCCACGCTTTGAGTTACACCACTTAACATACAATGCTTCAAAAATTCGGCGGGAAATGGGGAACGTAATGTCTTACTGCTTTACCCGTATGCATTATTCTGTTAAATTTTCTTGTATCACCCAATTACCAAAAAAATACAATATTCAGGTTGCTTCATTTTACATGTTTAAAAATACATCAGAAAATATAAAAACATCCATAGGCGGTGGAAAAACATGCAAAATATTTTTTCTCGGGCATTTTATTGTACAAAGAGTCTAGCCCGATTCTGTATGGGAAAGCTGTACTGGCTAGTAATTAATTATTTTTAATATGATTTTATGACATTTTATCTGAAATAGCGATACACCATTTTTTTTGTCTCTAACTATACATTCAATCATGAACAACTTGTTTTCATAATTCTCAGAATTATAGTGCAAGCAATTCATGGCTGCTTGAAAGGATGTCATCGGCGGCAAGGGCGTCCCCCGTGCGACTTTAGTTCAAACTTGCGGCCGTAAACATGGCGTTGAATTATTTTATTTTTACATTTTCTCGAAAAGTATATAACTAAATTGCATGCTATAGAAGCCAAAACTTATCTTAATAAAATTTTCTTCATAATGGTATAATTTTCGCTCGTAAATTTCAATACAAAAACATAAATGAAAAAAAATATATCATTTTGCAATTTTCTATCATTGTTTGCAATAAAATGTTTTACTGCGATAAGATAATATTTATAAGAGATAGATTATAGGGTAATAAACAACAAATATATTCTTGCGCTTTATTAAGATTAATATACATAGAAGAATTTTACACTCAGCGGTTTCGGAATCAAATTTCATATTGAAACTTACTTATTTTAAAACTATTCTTTACAAAATAAACAACTAATAAAATACGATAAAAATAAAAAAAAAGTTATTTACAGAGGTCACATCATTATCACAGTACGTTTAGGGCCACACACCGTTGTGACGCAGTGGGATAGCATCTAACTGTAAGAGCTATAGTTGTGGGTTCAATCTTCACTCAAGGGAAAAATTGGGTTCTGCCTGTTAACACGCAACGTCTTCAAAATTTGATAGTAAGTGGGGAACGGTGTGTTTTAACATTAAGTCCCCTCTGTTTATATATTTGTGTCCAAATATTATAGATCTATATACTAATGTAATTGAGGAAAATAATTTTATACAATTTCAATATAATATTTATGTTCATAATATCGTATTAACAACACGTTTGCTCATTAAAAGTTAAACACTGAATAATAAAAAGGAGTAATATAAAGGATCTGAATATTTTACAAAGTTTAAATATGTACAATATAAGAAAAGGCGTAAGGAAAAGGCTGCATTCGTTATAATTTATGGTAATATTTTCCTTTCCGTGAGCTACTTATTTCGGCGTACCATACCAAGAAAAGAGATTTGTAATTTCATACATATTTCTATGAACTTTGCTCGTGTTTGTACTGGGTAAATCGTAATTTCCATTTCAAAATCTTCTGAAAGACTGGAAAGTTTTAATGCAAGCATACTACGTCTTTCATCTTAAAACTTTTTCATTAGTTAAAAACTGAAGATTGTCTCACTCTTTGTTTTAGAATCTGAATATTTTATCGAATATTTTTGCATTTTTCTGTAAATTAAATTAATGTATTTTATAAAATATTCATAAGATAGTGTCTTACGATTTATTATATTATGACTTAAATAAATATCGTCTCATTGCCTTTGTGATTTTAGTTGGTCATAAATATTAATATATAATCTCCACGCTGTATCCCGCACACAGCAGGCAGAAGGAACCTAGTGCTAAGACACACCATTCCCCACTTTTCGCCAAGTTCTGGAGGCATTGCGTGTTAAGTGGCAGAACTCAATGCCGCGCTATGCCTCGACACCAGAGCGAAGAAATGAAAATATAAATGTAAATAAATATTTCATCTCCCACAACCAGTCGATTTTGCAGTCACACTTTTTGCCCCTGCGCCACGACCGGCCTCATAAATATTAATACAAAAAAAATACTATTACCAAATATGGATAAGATATAGCATCACATGTGAATAAGATGAATAAAGTAGCGACGGAAACTAGTTGAGGTGAACTATTTCCTAAAGAAACACTCTCCATTCTGTGATTAATGGTTCCCAGTCAGATTCTTGGCACGAAAACGCTCTAAAGCACTGAAGCACTACGAACTCACTTTGCATATTTGTATAATAATATAAGATTTAATATATTTTTAAGGAAGTACTGAGTGTAAAGTATACAAATGTGAATAATAATAACGAAGATATTCACCACTTCATTTCTTTTATAGTAGATATTAATGGAAGAAAAAAAAATGCTACTATAGTTTTTTTTTTATTTTTTAAGCTGTATTAGTCAGTCTACATATAGATGTAATGATAATCAGATATTGTACTATGTTTTACCACTGACGAAAACCTTGACATGTCATCTAGTGCGAAATGCCAATGAAATAAGTCACATTTCCACATATTGAAACACAATTTTCACAGCGATTTACAATTTATATTGTACAAAGTGACAACATGTTAGAGCAAAATATAAAAGATTTGTCAAGAGTCTAGCAGGATAAACATAGAAGACGAAAAACGGAAGTGTCTTAACGAGAAGGGAGTGTTTTAACACTAGGTTTCCAAGTTCCCTCTGCCTAACCTATTACCATACCATATTGCTTTCTCATGTCATTTTGTTTGTCTGATCACTGAATTAAAGACTTGAATTAGATCTTTGGACAGATTTGCAAATTGTCCGTCGGTCTAACCGTGAAGGCATTGTCACAACGAATTCAGTCAACGTAATCAAAAGACACTAGAATTCTGTCTTCGTTTTAGCTGTTTTTGTACTAAATTAAAGTGAAAGTAGTAAGTTTGTCTACTTTTAAATTTTTTTTTTTTACAATCATGAAATTGGTAAGGAAATCAAGGCGACCAATGGTTGAAACCAATGTGTCGAACTCACACTTTACCGGTGTTTTATTTAAAAAATACAAATGAAACACTAAGTAGGTTTAAATAGTAAAAAATATTCTACACGCAGGTTCCCGCGTAAGCTTTATGACGACGGGTGCGTTTTGTCTCTCCGACTCTCTTTCTCTCTCTCTCTCTCAACAACTACGCTGTAATTAAATTAAAAGTTTTTGTACATCACAGGACCGGTGACAGAATAAATATATATAAAAAAATAAATATATATAAAAAACAAAATAAAAAATTCAACAGCAAAACCTAAATCACTATATCCAGTAACACTCGAGTCATCAAGACAAATCCAACGCCGTATCATTTTTCAAAATCACTTCATTGATTTAACAGCTACAAGGGAACAAAGTATGCATACATACGCGCTAAAATGTAACCGTCTTTTTGGGCTTCGCCACAGTCGGATAAAAAACGTGCTCGTTTTGTATGCAGTAAACCATGAAGACGCTACTTGAGCCGAGAAAGAAAATGATAACAATATTACGAATTATAAACAAAATCATTTCAGGCACGGTCGAATCGACGCTGCCCGCCTTCTTGAAGGTAAGTATTAAGACGAGATAAGTATTAAGTACAAATCCCAAATTGAGATAAAAAATATTGGAACTTTTCCATTACCGAATCCGTCGTTATGCTCAAACGAAGTCTTTCAAGGCACAAACTTTGCGCTATCATTACTGGGACTTGCAAGAAAGAGAAAGAGAGAGAGACCGTACAAATATAATAAAATAAATAGTATGATAATAAAATATTCTTTACAGAAATATAAATTAAGTTAGTTCATTAATATTAATTTAAGCACATTTATTTTAATTAATTATATATAATTTTTTTGCGGTTAACTGAAACCTACAATCTCAATTTTAACTTTTAGTTAACGCTATCAATATTTCACCTTATTTCTCATTAATTATCCCAATTTTTCTCAAAGTAAAATTTAACTTAGACAAGAATAGAATCTAATATCTTAGTAATAAGTTCTTAACGTTAGAATGTTGCTACAAGAATCATCAAAGTAATGTACGTCGACGCGACGAGGAAGTTATTTTAAAATGAGTTTGTTGAAATTCGTTAGTGTACTTTATGTAAATTCCGCGCATGCATTTTATTAGTTTTCCGACGATATTACATTGCTTCATTTTAAAAATGTAATGAGTTATAAATTAAAATTACCGTTTGTTCCTAAATAAAGGACACCACCATTTTAAATAATCGAGTGATGGTTTCAATGGTGGAATGAATGAAGTGATGTAATGCAGTACAAATATTTATTTTTATTTAATTTACTTTTTTCTTCAGCTTCACGCTGTCTAAGCAGGGTAGGCAAAGTGAAGTTAGTGTTAAGACAGTGCCTTACCCACTTTTCGCCGGATGAGTAGCGAAACACAACCCCGCGCTTTGCTTTGTTACCAGAGTAAAAAAAATAAATTATTAATAAATTCTGCAGAAAGCAGGGAACAGAGTGTCTTTACACTAGGTTCCCTCTTCCTCCCCTGGTTGTGCGGGATACAGCGTGAAGCTGATTTGATAGTTTTTAATTATTCTTTCCCCCGAGTTGGAATCGAACTCACAACTGTCGCGTAGTCACACGCTAGCGCCATTGCGCGAGAGCCTCACAATATTTTTAAAATTATTATTTTTTGATTAATAACTTATTCCTACGTAACGTGATTCCCCTACCCCTGTTTGAGTTTTTAATTTTATTAAAAGCACTTGTAATTCGTTATTAAACTGTTAATGGTAGAGACCTGATGTGCACGTCTTTCTCGGTTGGTTCATAGTGCGAGAGCTGCACTTCGATGAATTTCTTCAATACACTAAATCGTTTAAGTCTAGGTACTCCGATAAAGAATAGTAAGGATCTGGCTAAATAATAAGAAAAGATAGATACTTATCAGACTTCATATGAAGTTATTAAAATAAACATTCATATTAGACCTTATATACAAACGACTTAAGTGATTTTATTTGTATATAAGGTCTTGAAACGTGTATCTCTACCAAAAGATAATCGAACTCACAACTCTTGGTTGTACATTCAGCGACTTTTGAATACAGTAGAATATGGCTACAAAAATGTATTGGAATCAATGGAATTTTCTTTACTATGTTTTTATTACTGCATACAATAGTTTTACTAAAGTTCCCAAAAAAGATAAAAATACATTGTAGTATTAACATATATTTTTGTGGTTTATTGCCACAGTGACATGGAAGATTTCAACTTACAAAATGCTCTGATTGACCGATTTATCTTTACCGATCGTAAACCACAATAGCTATATACGTAAAATGTAGCTACTAGATTTTTAGAACTACTGAACATTTTATCCACAAAAGATATATGATCTTTCCGTTTTTAATTAGATTATTTCTTCTTAATAAAGAAGCCCTCTTCCCTCCATGGCGCAGGTGTGCGCACGAAGTGACTTTAAACGTGACAGGGTGTGGGTTCGATTTCCACTCGAGGAAAGTAAATATTTAATATTTTCATTTGTTCGCTCTGGCATCGAGGCAAAGCACGGCGTTGAGTTCTGCCACTCATCACGCAATGCCTCCAGAATTCGACGGAAAATGGGAAACGGAGAGGTGAGAGATATCTTATTACACTGGGTTCCCTCCGCCTACCATACTGTGTGCTGGAAATAGTGTGACGCATAAAAGAAATAAACAAAAACTTACTTACATATTTATAAAATGTAAATCTTATACTAATTACATATTACGGTTAAATCTTTTAAGCTTCTACTGATTAGTTTTATCTTCATAATCACTTGAGTCACAAAATGAAATCATTTTAGCACTAGTCCACTTTATCTCCCCGCCGCGAACGCTAAATCTCACAAATGGAAGATTAAACTCTACATAAGCCCTAGCTGAACATGAAATTTTTTACTTCACGTTTTTAATCTGTAAAATTGGTAAAAAATTCACATTAAAAGTGAATAATTTTTTGACTTACATAATAGCGATTATAAAAGCGTAGTAACAACTTGTTTCTATCTAATTTCTATTTCGTGATATTTTATGCACTAATTATTAAGTATATAGAGGCCAGTCGTGGCGCAGCGGCATGAGGTGTGACTGTAAAACCGACTGGTTGTGGGTTCGATCCCCACTCGAGGAGATGAAATATTTAGTTAAATTTATGTTTCCATTTCTTCGCTCTGGTGTCTATGTTAAGCGCGGCATTGAGTTCTGCCACTCAACACGCAATGCCTCCAGAATTCGGCAGAAAGTGGGGAACGGAGTGTCTTAACACTGGGTTCCCTCTGCCTACCCTGCTGTGTGCGGGATACAGCGTGAAGCTGATTTATTTATTTTATTTACTAAGTATATGTGTAACGCCATCGTGGCACAGTTGGGACAAATCTGAATGGAGCAGATCCTTACAGGTCCTCTCATAAAGTGTCTTTGGCTTATATTATTTACTATTTATTTGAACTATTTCTTTGTAAATCGATATTGTAGAAAATACATTCCGGTGTTGACCTGATTTTCTAGTATCACGATATATATTCACATCAAAGAATTTTCCCCTAATATCTTATATCCAATATTCTTACGAGCACTTCAATATGAAAATTTTCAAAAATTCGCATTTATATTAAGAAGATATAATCTCATTTTTTTTTCAGCTTCACTTTGTATCCCGCATACAGCGGGGTAGGCAGCGTGAACATAGTATTAAGACACTCCATTCCACACTTTCCGCTGCATTTTCGAGACATTGCGTGTCGACATTGCATGACGAAACTCAACGCCGCCACTTATCCCGCTATTTATATTTTATCCATTAAATCCTGCGCGATCAGGATTTACGCGAGAAAAACTCAGCTCTTCACGTGCCATATTGCCTACGGAAATAGTTATGAAATAAATTCTACTAAATACGACAATTTTTACGATTTATACACATAAACAAAATTGAAGTGTCTGTCTGTGATCTAAAAATTAATCGTGTTTCTTATGTGGATATTGTTATTTACACGATACTAAAATATAAAAAAAAAACAAATTTAAATTTTTTGTTTGTCCGTGCTCATTTCAGAAACAGTCGAAGCGATTTTTATGGTACTTTCACTGAAAACTGGAGCGGAGTGTGGTACTTGTGGAGTGGAGTATTATATAGTTTTTTATTCTGAAAGTCCTACGGGATTATGATTTACGGATGAGGAGTTGAAATTTAAACCATATACTCAGATCTACGGTCCCTTCATTTTTTTAATTCGGTTGACCTAGAATAATAAAATTTGGCAGCTAGCATCTAGAGGTAAACAGTTCAGGAAAAAACTATAGACTTGTGGTTAAATCCTAGAAAATAAGAGCCTTAAAAGGGGGTAAAATTTAGTATTATACCCGCTAGCTCAATAAGGTATCATATAAAAGGGCTCTGGCTAAACTAAGCTTGAATTTAAGAAAAAGTTGGAGACCTCTATTTCTTGTACAAAACCCACGATGGGTGAACCCGACTCGCGCTTGTCCGATCTTCTTAGAGTCTTTATTTTATTTAGGAGTGTCGTAGCAAAAACATATTTACATTATCCTTTACACTAAATTTATTGAGAAGCCTTACGTCCTACATGACTGAGACCAAAGACATATATTTAGATTACACGACAATGTTCTTAATAAAATTACATTCACTTTCTTATTACAAGTCATTGTATAATATCAATCTAATATATTCAACAATAAAAATAACAATAAAATCGAAAACCTCGATATAGGTGCAAACAATTTTACATCATAACAACATACTCTTAAAATATTGCAAAGCATAATGAATCCAGAAACATGCCCCAAATAAAGCTATGTGGATACGAAATTTCCGAAATCATATGTAGATATGAGCAAACTTCGACACAATCACACGTCGGACACAAAATGGAACCGAAAATTCTTTGTTGCAAGCAGAAACAGCAGGTGTGCTGGCATGAAAATTGCACATAACAAATTATTCCAACTGAAGTCTAGTACTAGCGTTGTCTTGTTTTGGTAGAAATTTGTCTTTTGGGTTGTCTAAAGTTGGTATATCGTGCAGAATTTCAATGTGAAAAGTAAACTAAATTTCAGACAGAAGGATGTATCGTGTGATAAATAATTGATACTGAAAAATACATTGGCTATTAGTAAGAGTTTTGTATGTGGAAGCTTTTGGAAGCGCTCAAATCCTCATTTCTTTGACATTTTTTATGTTTTTTCCCATGCTATCTAAATCTAAATAAACTCTTCAGTTTTATAATGTTCTTATAAGATACAAATGAATTCTTCAACTAAATTATTTAATAAATTAGACACACACAAATAAACTTGATTATTCTTTTGAAATTCTATTTCGACTGAAGAGCGTCACTTCGTTCTTCACTAACACAAATAGTCTAAAACATCACGTTAAAACTCATAATAACCGTAGGGCGTTTACGAAAATCTGGAGCACACTATTTCACTTTTAATCTGACATTTTATAAATTTGAAACAAAATGTTTGAAACAGGGACATAACCGACAATGTGAGTTCACACTTGACCGCTCTTTATCTTAAATCGTTTTTAACATTGGCCGAACGACGAACTCTAAAGTATAAACTGTCGTAAAAATTCGTTTACAACTTCGATAAGGCTCCTTCATGCTGTGTGGCGTATACTTTAATGTCTTGAGCTTATTTTGATCATAAATATTGTTTGGAACGTAAATCACCTTCATATTTCAACTTGAAAGCATTATTTTTAAAGTCTTTTTACATATATGCATTTGTTTGATATGTGTACTGTAATTTCATATATTTTTATAATACTATATTTCTTAAAAATAACGAATATACATATATAACGTAATAACAATACATTTATTACGCTTATTAAAATTTGAAAAGAACTTAGTGGCTATATCATATTGCTGTAAGAAACTCTACCCCCATTCTGGATAGTGTTTATATTTTTTTAGATATTTTGCTACCTGAGTATGCAATATTGTTAATATTATAATAAATAATTAAATTATTAAAGTGATGAATATCACTTTAATGCTAAATGTAGGAAAGAAGCTCAAAATTTAAAAGAAATAAATAAATATTTTTAAATTAAATATTTAATGTAACTTAGGTAGCAGTTATCTACGCCAGAGGCTTAAAATTCTCCAAAATATCTCAATGATCTTACATCGGACCTCGTTTATTTACCTATCACATACTTCAGAACCCGTGCCCTCTTTATTTCATATTCAAAACTAAGTAAGACACAATTTCTTTGTAACGAAAAAGGATAGGGGCTTAAATGTAATATTACTTAAATATATGTAACATAATATTCCAGTACCATTTCTTTACTATTATTATTTACATAACGCCATCGTGGCGCAGTAGGCTAATATCGGACTATATAAATAAAAATAAATAAATCAGCTTCACGCTGTATCCCGCACACAGCAGGGTAGGCAGAGGGAACCTAGTGTTAAGACACTCCGTTCCCCACTTTTCGCCAATTTTTTTGGGGCGTTTCGTGCTGAGTGGCGGAACTCAGCGCCACGTTTTGTCTCGACACCAGAACGAAGGAACGATAATATAAATGTAAATAAGTTTTTCATTTCCTCGAGTATGGATCGAACCCACAATCAGTCGATTTTACAGTCACACTTTGTGCCCCTCCGTCACGACTGGTTTTAATAAGCTGGTCCGATATAACTTAATGCTGATGTATTTTCCCTAGAACATTAAAAGAGACAATTGAAGAAAAGAGTGTCCAAGAATAAAAAAATCTTTATAAGGAAACGCGTAAAGGTAAATATACATAGGTATGTAAGATATGTTATATATACAAAACCAAACAAAAAGATTTTTAAGCATTTTTAAAGTGTTATTCCACACTTAGGAAAGAAAAATACTTATTTAGAAAACGTATAAAAATTTTGACCGTAGCGGGACTCGAACCCGCGCCTCCCTGGAAACCTGGTCAGTTTCCAGGAGGTTTTCTAAATAAACCAAAAGATGTTACTCAATACATATCCCGATAAATCAATGTAATTTGAAGTACATCCTAGCTAATACCAGCTCGACGAGAGCGTCGCAATAATCCTATTTATTCGCTCTAAGCATAATAAGATTGTCCCGCGTCGCTAGACACGATGGCAACCGATCGCCAAAATTGAAATCCGTCATATCTTATACTGGATATCATATCGATCACTTCAGAAACCACTCGGTGTTTAATCCAGTTCTTGGAAAAGTAATATTTTATTTTAATCAGCTTCACGCTGTATGACGCGCAGCAGGGTAGGCAGAGGGAACCCAGTGTTAAGACACTCCGTTCCCCACTTTCCGCCTTGTTCTGGAGGTATTGTGAGTTAAGTGGCATAACTCAACGCCGCGCTTTGCCTCGACACCAGAGCGAACAAATGAATATATAAATATACATATATATTTTATTTCCTCGAGTGGGAATCGAACCTACAACCAGTCGATTTTACAGTCACACTTTGTGCCCTTGCGCCACTACTGGCCCCTCATTTTATTTATTTAGAAATATATTATTAAGAAAAATAAATCATATTCAAAATTTTATTAGTCTTTTGTAAATATTAGAATTACATTATTAATTAATTCATTATATGTTTGAAAGATTTTTGATTGGTTTTTGGTGGCTTTTGACTTTCAGAAAATTTAGTTTCTTTCATATAGTATGTGAACATGATTCTCCTACATAACTATAAGAAAATTAAAAGTAAAGATCGCAACATAAAACACTTTTATAACCATGAACCTAAAATTTTAACTGTTCTAACCGATTTTTACTACTTTGACCCAAAAACGAAACGGAATATGGGACCCTAACATTCAATTCCACAGATTTTTACGACAACGTAATCTTTTTTGCTGATGTGAAAAACTAAAGATTATCCAAAAGAAAATATTCAAATAATCTTATATAAATAAGAAGAAAATTGAAAATTGATGAGGCCAGTCGTGCCGCAGGGTTTTGGGTTCGATCCCCACTAGAGGATATGAAATATTTACTTAAATTTATATTTCCATTTCTTCGCTCTGGTGTCAAGGACAAACGCGGCGTTGAGTTCTGCCACTCAACACGCAATGTCTCCAGAATTCGGCAGAAAGTGGGGAACGAAGTGTCTTAACATTTGGTTCCCTCTGCCAACCCTGCAGTGTGCAGGATACAGCGTGAAGCTGATTTATTTATTTATTTTCAGAAAATGATGTTGTTCAGTTTAAGTTCGTATATCCAGAAATACATACATTTAAATTATTAATCACAAGTTACACTGCTTCTTGCGTCTTGGAATCAAGACATGAACAATGAATTTTCTTACAAGTACTTATTTTCTACATAATATGAGTACCCTCGGCCTGACTACGACTAAGTTTGTTATAATTGTGTTTAACTTCAAAGCCAAAGGGACCTGCTCTCCATATTCATAATAATGTGAGCAATATTGATAATTCAATCTTTCGTAGATGCTCTCTACTACAACTACAACTTAAGTGTTAGGTACACTTAAGTAGACGCTGCTCTTAAAAATGGAAAAAACTGTCCATAGAAAATTCATTATTTAAATTATATTATGGGTTATTAATTATCTTAAAAGCCAGTTTCCAGCTAGTGTATTATTTATTTTACTAAGAATCTGAACCAAAACTATGTAAATAAACTCATTTAGAAGCGTCACACTCAAAAGAATTAACGTTATTTTATATATAGATTTACTAAAGTACTTACAGAGAATACGTGTTAGGTAAGCCAAAGCGAATATTCCCCTAAGGGTCAATGGAACAGACAGTCGACAATGTGTTAATTAGGCAATTTTGGTAATGGCGGTTACATTCTCTTGTTACTGGGACGACTTTATTATGTATTTTAATTAAATATATGTTTAGAATTTTGCAATATAAATCTGTGAAATTGTATTTTGTGTAATTTCTGAATATTTAGATAAAGCTTAAATTTGTTAGTGGATTTAAAGATTATATTTTATATGTACAGATTTGCTTATAACGCTATGATGAATTAAGCGATTTTTATTTATTGAGTGAAATTTGAATCTGAAGCAACGCAAAATTAAAAATATATTTATCTTTTTTAAAGGACTCAAGTTTTAATTTAGTTACTGTTAGTGTGACAAAATTCATTTTCAATCTTTTCGTGTGTATTAGACTTTTTATAATTATACAATAATAAAATCATATAATCGCATATAAGGATTAAATTTATTACTATATATTTTCCGAAGTTACAATTTACTTTTTTTTTTATTTTTCATAAAAAAAAACAAAAATTTATAATGTGTGCAATAAACATTAAACACATTCCTACATGATGAAGTCGTACAATAAAGTTATACCTACGCTAATATTGTTTGGAACCACAAATCCGTATATAACAGAGCATTATTTCCACCGTAGTATTGCGAATGGAATATAAATCTGGCGTTTGATGGAGGTGGCCATATTAAATTCGTTCACTCGTAAAATCAAATTTTCGTGACAACAGGCGTTTCTTGATAAAAATAATGAATTTATATAGTGATTTGTCTTCTATTTTGTAACTAAAAAAATAAATTAAATCAGCTTCACGCTGTATCCCGCACACTGCAGGGTAGGCAGAGGGAATCTAGTGTTATGACACTCCGTTCCTCACTTTCTACCGAATTTTGGAGGCATTGTGTGTTGAGTGGCAGAACTCAACGCCGCGCTTAGCTTCGACACCAGAGCGAAGAAATGGAAATATAAATTTAAGTAAATATTTCATCTCCTCGAGTGGGGATCGAACCCACAACCAATCGGCTTTACAGTCACACTTCGTGCCGCTGTGCTACGACATTGGTATTATATTTATTGCACTCGTCTTTGTTGGTTTTATTTATTTAAATAATTGAGAACGCTACAAACATTTAGTCCGTACCCTTTTTTTCATTATTATTATACCTAAACAAGTTTCTACATGTCTTAATAGTATACATATTTACTTATCATTATATCTTTATTGGGTTAACCTATTATATAATAAAAAAAACTTATTTCTCTTTTTACGCGTTTATGTAATACAGCGAGAATGGCATATAACTTCTTCCTAACTTTCCGTCCATTTTAGAGACAAACCTCGGGGTAATTAAACATTACGTTTTACTTTGATTAGAAAAGCATAAAAACTGGTGTACGTGAGTGGAATAGAATCTACAATCATTGAGTTCTGTAGCAAACTGCACCCCAATTATACACCATAGACTATAGAGTCTACAAGTACTTATAAATTGGATTTTTTAAATGAACGATACTATACAATTTAGTTATAATTATGTATTAAAATAGACATTAACATTTTAAGATTTTTTTTTTTTATTTCAAGATTACTTTAGTTAATTGTTAATATCTATATATTTAGTAGTTTATTAATTATATTTTGTATCAAATGTCTTCTATCCACTTGAGTAAATATATTTAAAAAAAAATATCTTCAAAAGGAAATATTGCAAACGGGCTTACAATTTTGTATTGACGCACTGAAAAAGGTTTATATGTTACTATTTATAAAGACGCGCCAAAATTGGACTATAAAATTTATCACGACAATGTTACGGCTTGTCCGGAAAAAAAACCATTACGATAAACGAAAAAAGAGTAGAATAAATAAAAAAACAATATAACCTAGTAAGGCCTTCGTGGCGCAGGGGCACAAGGGTTTGATTGTAACGCGACGGTTTTGGGTTCGATGCCCACTTGAGGAATTAATGATTACTTATTATGGCGGATTGGATTACTTATTATATTATAATGGCGCCAAAAGCCTTAAGTTAGCCACTTAACACGCAATACCTCGAAAAATACAACGGAAAATGGGGAACGGAGTGTTATAAACATGATGTTCCCTCTGAATATCCTGCTGTATGCGGGACACAACGTGAAACTGGCGTGATTTTAAGTAATTCGTTCATGAATAACTTAACTTAAGCATAATAAATGAAGCGTTCTATATATACCAGTTACGAATACGTCCTAATTAGTGCCTCTTAAACAATTCAAGGCAGTTTTCAAGTAAATTCATAGCATTATAAATTAATGCCTACGAGAAATTATCTAGTATTATTGTTTATCTACACTTTAGTGTAGGATTGTTTAATATATCTTGTGCACATAAATTAAAGTAATTTGATATTTGTTCTATGTAAATTCGTCAAAACTTCAAAACTTTTTGAACAAATTACTTGAGATTTCATAATTTTATAGGTATTAATTAATATAGGTAACCACGATCAAATCTATCTATAGTTTTTCATTAAATGTTTTTATTCGGTAATTATTTTTAATGTTAAAAATGATAATTTTCATGACAATCGAGTTCTGATACAAATTGTCTGTCACACCATCTACTGTACTCCTAAAAAATTTTTACATTTCATTTTATTGCAATCAATATTATCACAAACCAAATAACATGTTTAATATTTGCGAATCTAGGAGAATCATTCTCAATCAATCATCTTTCTCAGGTAGAGAGAATATAGAGCAAACTCTCTTAATTCTAATAATTTTCACCCAAATTTGAGACATGGCGTGTTCAGCAGCGAAACACAATGCTTTGATTGAAATATGACAATAACCGTAAAAGCTACGTACTTGTGGACTACGTGAAGCATATACTTATTGTAGCTTTTTATTTTTATACCTGTAACTTTTTCTTTTGAATGTATAGAATAGTAAAAATCACGATAAAATCCAAGATGGGAATTTGTGGGAATACAGATGATTGCAAAGCTCATTGAAGTGACTAATTAAATTAAATATACTGTATTATGATTATTTCAATTCAAAAAGAAAAATAAAAACAAAATAGTGAAAGATACTTCGTCCGCTTCAATGAATTGATGAATTATATACTTAATACACTCAGTTATGTTCATGTTTCATATATTTTGTTTTACAAAACTTGCATCTTGCTTTCTCTTCCCATCTTGCATCCGTCCAACCTATGCTTGTGTCATGTTCGCACACATCAAGATAGACCTTCTTCAGAGGGCTTAAAATTAATTACTTCGTATGGATGCCCATAGTACGTACGCAACGTGGGCTTAATATTTTTTTTAAAATTAGAAACGTTAAAAGAATTCTTCAAATGCCTAGCGAATCGCTACTACGAATGTGTAGTGAGTGTGTGTGACTCCTACTCCAACCCACTCATTGTCGAACGTATTTAAACGTAACTAAAATTATTAGATTATTTAATTTAAAAAAAAATAATAAAAATAAATACACCCTTTAACTTAAATCCTTCTAAATTATCCACCATAATACTAAACAATTTCTTCAATTTTTTTTAATCTTTATTGAGTTTATTGATACACTATACATATGTACGGTTTGGTAAAAACAGCCACTTAAATGAAAATATTAGTGTTAATATTAATAAAATTCGTACAATTTCTTATCAGACATTGGAAACAAAAATAAAACCAATATACGTAGTAAGTATGTAGGTACTAATAGTTCGGAATGTTACGTACATTCCGAACTCAAATGATTTCATTCCTCTAGCACATATGTACATACTCGTATATTGCAATAGCCTCGCAACTATTCGTTGAGCTCAATGTCGTCAAGCTATTTAATTTTGCTTTAACAGCAATGTTTCTCACGTTTACAGAAATAAATTTTATCAGTATTTAAAAAATATATTTTCGAAGATTCTTTTTAGCTAAGTTGTGTCGCGCACATAACAGGATTTGGAGAGGGAACCTGGAACCCTAGTAGATTGTGGGTGCAATTCCCACACGAGGAAATAAAATATTAAATATTTTAATTTAAAATGAAATTAAATAAAATATTTAATATTTCAATCTGAAATGAAGTAAATGCAACGCGTGATGTTGAATTTCACTGCTCCACGTTATTCAAGATTTCGTTGGAAAATTGAAAACGGAAGTGTCTTAATGGGGTGTGGATTGTTTTATTAGGTTCTCTCTGCCTATCCTGCCACTGCCATTTTAAAATTACGATTTTAACACAAAAGAAATATTAAATTAAAGAAAACTTTTTTATAATTGAATAATTAATACGTGTGAGGAACGGAGTGTCTTAGCACTAGGTTCCCTCTGTCTATTCTTCTATGGGCGGGTTCCCTGTGCTACAATCAATAATGTGGTCTAAACACTCTAAGCTCATGTAAAATCAGTTAACCTTAGCCATTAATTATATTATGAAACAGTCAGCAAAAATTTCCACTATTACGCAAGAATTGTTTATTTAAGTATTTTTAAAACCATAATGTTTTTTATATTATTATTATGGCAATATGTAATGTTGTCAATGGAGTTGTCAAAATGAATTGTTTTGACAGTTGTCATTGTCACATTACGTTAACGAAAGTGCGGCATACGATGCTAAAT
Source organism: Heliconius erato x Heliconius himera (assembly GCA_013421005.1). NCBI lineage: Eukaryota > Metazoa > Arthropoda > Insecta > Lepidoptera > Nymphalidae > Heliconius > Heliconius erato x Heliconius himera. The sequence continues at coordinate 8,447 of JAATLQ010014031.1, read as the reverse complement.
CTTATAATAAAGCAAAACATCTACGAGATATTAAATTAAATAAACAATTGTACTAATAAGCCATGTTAATTTCTTAAAACTTTTGAGTTAATCGATTAGATTATTTTGAAAAATGAACTGAAATGTATAGTTAACTGTTAAAGGACTTATTATATTTTGGCAAGTTGGAATCGAGAGGATCAAAATGGAAGGCAAAAAGATCTCTTTTGGGTTTACAAAAACAAAAAAAGAAAATAAAATTATAGTAACTGAGAAAAAGGAATATATAGAATGTGTTGAAGAAAAGTCCATTAAAGTAGTGGGGTAAGTTGTTTAAAATAATATTATATATTTTTGCTTAATTTTTTTAAATTAAAACTATATTTTTATAATAAAAAAAGTATCAACGCATATACTTGACTATCTTGGAACTTTCTTAATTATTTCTTAATTTAATTTTACAGAGGAGATTTGAAGGAAGAAGCAAAACCATTGGTTATTCCTTTGAAGCCAAATACCCTTATTACAGCAGAAAAGTTAAAAGAGATAGCTGCAAAAGCAGAAAATTTTGACGAACCAGAAGTAAAGAAAGAACCACAGACAGAAAATATAAATATCCCTGAAAATGAATCTTTAGACCAAATGGCAGTTCGGGAATTATTGGAAGATGCCATAAAAAAGGAAAAAACTGAAGATGAACCTAATTTAGTTGTGCCAATAAATGCTAAGCCTGTGATCAATGGACAAGCAGAGGTAAAGACTAATTTATATAATGATTTGTTATTTGTTCATATATACTTTAAAAATTAACTAAAAATATAACCTATAAATCAATCTTTTATGTTTTATTAAGTTTAAAGATATTTTGTAATGCTGTGTTATTGTTATTTTACAATATTTATTGTAAATATTAAGTATATTTTGATATTACATCATGTTTAGCAGAATTAAAAAAAAAAACATAAGTTATTATATTACTATAAGGATAAAAATCTGTAAACCAAATGTATGTATGTTTGATCCACACTTAGAGGAAAAAATTGTCACTGGGTATATTGTCACAGGTAAGACAATGTGTGGTGTTAAATTCACCTAGTCGCTGCACAGTGTCTGGAAATTAGGCAAAAACTAGAGTATAAAATGACTTGATATATTGCTATGCTATATGCAAAAAAGTAAGGACCCTGAAAAATATATTTTCAGGCTACTCTTGATGACTATGAATCAGTACCAATACAAGAATTTGGAATGGCCATGTTACGAGGGATGGGCTGGACACCAAACAAAGAACAGTGAGTTATGATGTAATAATGTCATTTAGAACATGTTGTAAGGAAAGGAGGTATAAAATATTTCATGCAATATAATTTTTCTCATGGAAATTTTCAACTTTTATTTCATTTTATTTTTTAAGAGCAAGATGAACCACTATTCTCTAATAAACCTTCTCTTTTGACATGTTGTTTTTTACAAGTCATATATCATCAATATATAAAATTATATTATTTCAACTTACTTCTGATATAGAAATGTGTACTATGACTTATATAGAGACATTAATTTTAAATATCAATAACTTTACATAATTAAGTCACTTTTGTTCAAGTTGGTATAAATATACTTTAATTTAATTACTTTTGTTTACTTTTTTTTAATTTTTTTTTTTTTACTTTTGTACACTAATCTCCAATGTTGCATGAGGTATTCACCTTAAAAGGTAATGCATTTAGTATTAATTTAGAATTAAAATATTAATATTTTTGTAAAATTTATGTAATTTACCACTGGTGAATCTAAATAAATAAATTTAAAATAAATGTTTGACTGTAATCATTTTCAACATTACAAAATTGGTACTAAAAACTTTTCAATTTGGAAATTGGGTGGAAAATGGACAATAGTGTTTCTTAACAGTAGGTTTTGATCTACAAATTAATAAAAAATTGTTATTTTGTTCAGTTGGTTAAAAAAGTATGAATCTGTAGAAATTACTTCTGATTCTATTTTTAATTGGTACATTTAGGGTTTCATAGTTTAATTGTATTTTCATTCAACACTAATATTGTCAAATCTTATATTTTGTATTACTAAGTATTTCTCTCTTTGTTTTTTATTTTTGTTTTATGTCTATGTTTATTTGTGAATTTTTTTCATTATAAATGTTTTGATCTGAATATATTTTTTTAAATACATTTCTGTTCTATTTTCTTTCTTAATTTTGTAATAGTTATTAACCCAGACACAACAAGGAGGAAATGCATATCATATAGTAATTCAATTACAATATACCTATTTCTTTATTTTTTTCCAGATCTAAATACAAGCAGCCTCAACTAAGACCAAAGGGCCTTGGGTTAGGTGCAGACAAAATGGTTAAAGAAAATCAGGCCAAAAAAGGATCTAAAGACAAAGATGAAGAATTGTCCATAGTAAAAAATTCTTTTGTAAAAATTACATCAGGAAAGCACAGTGGTTATTATGGAAAGGTATTTTTTAATTTTATTTATAATTATTTCAGTTATTAGTAGTAGTAGTAGAGGATTCATTAGAAGATTCTCTCTGCCTACTCCTCATGAAGATTGATTGTACTTTTAGTGTTTAAAATTTACTTATATTAAAATGGAATCTGAAATCCGTAGCTATATGGTTTGTATAGCTATCAAGTTCAGATGCATCATAATAAAAAATACACAAACAGGTATACTACTACATATATTTTTTTACACACTAATGGACTTTTAGTCAAAAATTACATAATAAAAGATACATCTAATATATTAAAAATAATCACAATACATTTTTTTTAAAACTAAAAAGACTAGTGTGAACTAAAAATATGGTGAATAATCTTTATTTATTTAACTTTGACTATAAAGCAGAAGTTAAATAAGTTATAATTACGAAATCACATTTTTTCGTAAATTAGGCAGACACTATGATTAACCCAACCTGTAATATAAGTGGTTGCTAAGCCATGCTAGGTCATATTAGATATAATTATTATTATGCATATTTTTTGTATATATGTAAACGAAGTGAGTAAATACTTCGTTCAGCTATGACATTGACGTCTCTTAAAAACAAGAAAGAATAATATATTTTATTATTTAATTTAATTAATACGAATTGGTGAAATAATAGCTTTAAATGTTGTTTTATAATGTGTTTTATAATTATCCTTGGATATAAGGGTGAACAGTAAAACTATAACTAGAATTGTGTTGCTCTGAAAAGAGATTTATTACATAAATATATGTTCACACTTTTACAAACATTATTTACATTTATCAATCATAAACTCACCTGAAAAGAGAAACAACATTTAAAGCTATTATTTCACCAATTCGTATTAATTAAATTAAATAATAAATGCTGCAGCTATGACATTGACGTCTCTTAAAAACAAGAAAGAATAATAATTAAAAATATATTATTCTTTCTTGTTTTTAAGAGACGTCAATGTCATAGCTGAACGAAGTATTTACTCACTTCGTTTACATATATATTTTTTTCAGTGTTTCATAATATCATCATTTCTTGAGAGTTTAATCCAAAATTACAATAATAACATAATCATAAAATCATATATTTTCGACGAGGTTGTTGTGGCGCAGAGGCACAAGAATGTGACTGTAATGTGACGATTGGGGGTTCGATCCCAAGTTAAGTGAATGAATTTATTATTGTTAATATTCTCACTTCTGAGCTTTGGCACCAAGACAAAAGCCCTGCGTTGACTGAGGAATGGAGTGTCTTAACGATAGGTTCTCTTTGCCTATCCTGCTGTGTGTGGGAAACAGTGTGAAGCTGATTTTTTTATATATTTTTACTTATGAAATATTATTATTATTTAGGTTGTAAGCTTGGATGAGGACAATGGGCGTGTTGTAGTTGAAATATCAATTAAGAAGGAAACTGTTAGCCTGAGTGAATTTATGATGCAAGCAGTCACTAGGTCGGAATTTGATAAGCAATCAAAAGTTATAAGTGAGTAATTTTATATTGTTAGTTTTGTTTTTTTTTAGCTTCACATGCTGAAGATGGGAATCGAAAACAATATCTCAAAGTCAGTGGAAATCTGCTTTTCTCTACTGCAGGATAACAGCGCAGTTTTCACCCAATTCTAAGCTCAGCAGGATAAGCAAGGGAACATAGTGTTAAGGGCACTCTGTTACCTACTTTCGAAGGCATTGCATGTTGAGTGGTGGAAATTAACGTCACGGCTTGCCTTATATACCTGAAATGAAAATATTAAATAAATAATTCATTCCCCAAATGGGAATCGTATCCACAGCCGCCGCGTTTAGAGTAACACGCCTATCTGTAACTATGATATCTCGTTAGTAATTAATGACATAGTTTTAAAATTACCTGAAATTCTAGTCTTTGATCAAAGTTGTTTTCTTTATGTTTCTAAAAGTAGTATTTTGTGGGTGCCAAATTATTAGGCACACGTCCCTTTCTTTTTTTTTATGGAAAAGACAAAGCAAACGAGCGTTCGGATCACCTGATGGTAAGTGATTACCGCCGCCCACAACCCCGTGCAACACCAGAGGAGTTACAGGTGCGTTGCCGGCCTTTAAGATAGGTTGGGCGCCGGAGCCCGGCATTACCTGATGCGAAACGCAGTGCCATAAAGCCACTACTTCACGTCGGTTTTAAATGCCGGGGGCGGTAATGACCCGGTCTCGTCTGCCCATGCGTGTTGCCATTGCTGGCGACGTGACTCTACCACACGTACTTTAGTCGCCTCTTACGACACCACCAGTACCAGGATGATCCTATTCTAGGCCGGGATCACACGGCACAATGATTGATGATGATTTCTCGATCTAGTATGTTTTTTGAGAATTAAAAGTGCCAGATCGGCAACGTTTAGTAGTATTTTTATAGTAGTATCTACGTTTCTATTCGTAACTGCAACGAAATACAGTATACGCAGACGCTTCCATGTATTGACGGGTTCGATCCCCACTCGAGGAAGTGAAATATTTATTTACATTTATATTTTCGTTTCTCCACTCTAGTGTCGAAGCAAAACGCGGCGCTGAGTTCCGCCACTCAACACGCAATGCCTCCAGAATTCGGCGGAAATTCTTGTGACGAAATTTATAGATGACCACTTATGTATTATAAATTATTTTTTGTTTCAGACACTGACTCATACGAAGAATACAAAAAGAAAGAAATTCTTAATACTAAACAGAATACCTCGAAAGAAGATCTAAAAAGTGCATCATCCAGTAGAAAAAATGAAATACGTGAAAGAGAAAGAGATGATAGACGTGTAGAAGAAAGACTCAGGAAGAATGACAATTCCAATGGCAGAAGTCGTGAGAGACGTCGAGATTCTTCAAGCAGTGACGATAGAAGGCATAGAAAGAAATCTAGAAAGAAGTATAGCAGTAATGACTCATTAAGTACTGACTCAGACAAACCTAGACGACGAAGGAATAGCAGTAGTGATTCGTCGGACTATCGTAAGAGTAAGAGTAAAAAAGAAAAAAAAGATATAGACAAGAAAAGGAAAGGCAAGAAAAAGAAGAGAGACAGAGATCGTTCTCCTAATTATAAGAAGTATAGAAAATAGATTTGAAATAGAATTATAATTTTATAATCATGTGTCAATAAAAATATGTTTTGCAACTTGTTTTTTATCAATTCTTGCAAATGTATACTGACATTAAAAAATAGATATAAGCAATTTTTTTATGCTGAGTTATAACCCCAATGGTGGGAATTGAACCCTCAACACTTGCGTTTACAATCGCAGGCTTGTACCCTTGCACCACAATGGACTTGAATGCTGTTATATGTTACTTTATTAAGAAATATATATAGGGCTTATTTTTTACATTGCAAAAAAAAATATTAAATATACTTTATTTTTTTTTGAGAACAATACACACAACAAATATTATGTTATTTCACCACAACATTTTTTTTTATTTTATAGAATCGTCTTATACTTACAAAAGCAAAATTTTCACATTATGCATATTCATTATTGTAATTTGAGTTCAAGATCTATTTGAGAAATATTCTTTTAAAAATACCGGACAAGCGCGAGTCGAGCTAGCCCACCGAGGGTTCCATAAAAAATTGGAGGTCTAGAGCTTTTTCTGAAATTCAGACTTAACTTAGCCAGAGCCCTTTCATCTGATACCGCACTTGAGCTAGTGGCTTTAATACCAATTTTGCCTCTTAAGGGTTTTATTTTTTAGGATTTAACCACAAATGTATAGTTTTTAGATTTTTTCCTGAACTAGTAGTACCTGTAGGTGCTAGTTACCAAATTTCATAATTCTAGGTTCATCGGAAATACTCTGTTAATTTTGATTCCCTTTATACTGTCAAAATACGTGTTTTTTGCTACTTAAAGCTATTATTTTATAGGATTTAAGCATTTTTTTCAGAAAATCATGGGGCCGTAAATATATAGTAGGAGTATGTAGTACATATATGGTTTAAAAATTTTGAATTTCAACTCGATATCTCCAAGCGTTCCTAAATTAAAGCCTCTTAATAGACAGACAGATGGACAACAAAGTAATCTTATAAGGGTTCCTTTTTTCCTTAAAAGGTACAGAACCCTAAAAACAAATATTTTAAAGATTTTAACATATTAACTGATTCCGTGGATCTGTATTCAATATTCTTATTACATTTAGAACTGAAATGACTTCTAGAACGCAATGAAGAGACCTGGCGGCTGGCATATCTATGCTTTATGGGACTAATAAGACTAAATTAAAGTAAAGTATGGTAAAATTTAAATTAACTGATTTAGTATTTGTTCACTTTAAGATAATAAATTTTACAATATATTTACTTTTATGACAACATCTAATTAGAATTACATCTTACAAATATTTATTTTTTGGCGTAAAATTTTCAATTTCCCGCTATTTTATTTGATCACAGATAAAAAAGAGTTTCGTCTTAAATTTTGCAAGCGCTTGAAGTCTTGAAGCAAAATTTTGAAATTAAATTATTAAACGTGGTGAAATCTGAGTTTTAGTTTGACTTAGATAATTTCTAATATCATTAAATATACTTAAATACATTAAGTTTGCTGCAGTGAAATAAGTTTCTGATAGACAAGGATCTTTAAAAGCACTAAGATTCATTACTCTTCATCCATAAAGGCCGTTTACACGCTTATGATGGCTCGGCAAAAAAACGCCTATAAGCTGTAGCTTTACTTTGGCTTCCATCCACATGCTTGAAAGTGCGTTAGTATGTTCTGACCTGCTAATGCGCTCACAAGCGCATTTTGGATTGAATTGAATTTGCATATTGAAATAGTAAATTATTTCAATATACAAATTATGTTTATTTTATATATTTAACACAGTAGTATTCATGATTACTTTATTATTTTTTAAACGACTTCAAAAAGAAGGAGGTTATCAATTCGCCTGTTTTGATGATTTTGATGATCCTTTTTTTATTTGAAAGCTAGTGCTTCTCGTGTGGTCCCATTTTAATTCGATCCATATCTTATAATGATATCCTTGAGAAAATCACGTAAATGTTAAATTTGCATTAAGTATATTTACAACAAATGGATGAATAACTCAATATTCCACTGTCCGATTTTGATGATTTTTTTTATTGGAAAAGATACACTTCAAGGATAATTTGGTGAAAATTTGGTTAGCTTCTGATAATGAAAACCGTGAAAAAGTAACGAAACTCTTCAATTTTTAGGACCAAATATAGGATACTCTGGTGCATTTTTAAGGCTTCTCCGGTTATTTAAGTCACCTACCACAAAGACTTTATGGTCAAGTATTTGAACATGATGACGATCAGATGAAGTCCTTAACGGCTTTTGAATAAGGGTTTGTTCGGTGCCAAGTAAAACAAACAGGCTTGGTAATTCAATATTGTAGTAAGATTGTTGTAGCATTAGCTTGACACCGACTTCAAAATGATAATTTTTTTTTTTTATTATTTTTGTTTAACAAAATCAAAATAGTTTTTAGTTCGTTGTATGAAGTCGGTTTTTCTTTTTGTTAAAAATTAATTTATTGTTTAACTAATGGTAAAATGACACTAATTGCTTTTTCCTGCCTCTTTTTTTTACTGACGCAAGCTCAAATAACTTATAAATTCACATTTGTAATGCTTGCATGTCAGGAACATACTAACACTCTTACAAGCGTCTAGATGGTAGACAAACGTTTTTGACAGAGCTTGTATTCGTTTGACAAGCCTCAACAAGCGTATAAAGTAGGCATTACAATTAGTTGAAGTGTAGGTTGCCAGATAACATATCGGTGAAAAGCGGAATCTTTGAAAATTTTTAGGTAAATTAAGTAGGATTCTTTGGCCAAAAGCGAGACAAAAATTAAGATAGTGATATTTCAATTTATTATTTATCCATTTATTTGACTTTTATGTATTTTAGTTTTATATTTGATGTTATTTATTTTACCATATATTTATGGGCGTAGGAGGGG
>JAATLQ010014010.1:1590-71715 GCA_013421005.1 Heliconius erato x Heliconius himera | reverse complement strand
AGTGTGTATATATATATATATATATATATATATATATATATATATATATATATATATATATATATATATATATATATGTTTGTGGTTGACTTTCTTATATACTGTACCGTGTTTAATTGTGAGTTTACCATTTGTGTTATCACTCTATGTACATTTAAAGTGGTGTTTATTAAACTCAGTGCTCAACGTGAGTAGACTTTTATTATTCACCATCAACACTACATATAATAATAATATAATATTTTATTACACATATAAAATTACCATAAAAAAAAAACATCTAAATCAGTGAATTTCAATCTTTTTTTTGTTGCGGCACATATTTAACGACTTCAAAATTTGGCAGCACACAAAGAAAAAGATAAAAATTATTTACTTACTACAACACACGCAGGCACTAAGAAAAAACGCGTTGCAAAGCAAATAATAAAATAATTTATTTTTTTGTAGATTTAAATATATATTCATATTAAAAATATATATTTTTTTAATGATATAATTTAATAATTATTGAGACCAGTCATGGCGCAGCGGCAGGAGGTGTGACTGTAAAACCGACTGGTTGTGGGTTCGATCCCCACTCGAGGAGATGAAATATTTACTTAAATTTATATTTCCATTTTCTTCGCTCTGGTGTCGAGGTTAAGCGCGGCGTTGACTTCTGCCACTCAAACACGCAATGCCTCCAGAATTCGGCAGAAAGTGGGGAACGGAGTGTCTTAACACAAGGTTCCCTCTGCCTACCCTGCTGTGTGCGGGATAAAGCGTGAAGCTGATTTGATTTATTTAATAATTATTAACATTCTTATATATTTGCAGAATTTAGCGGCACACTTTTGAAATTTGGCGGCACACAAAAGTGCCGCGGCACAGTGGTTGAGAATCACTGGTCTAAATATATACAGATATGTAGGTACTTAAATAACTTGTGCAATAGCGGCCTTATCATCACAAGTGATCTCTAACATTGATCTGATTGTTTACCAATAGTTTATTATAGTAATTAGAAATGACTACTGTGCATATTTTTTTTAAGAAATGAATTCTATACATAAAGTGAATATTTATAAATGTATATTGATAGAGACGAAGAAGAATATAGAATAAATTAGCACCTATACATATAACTAACTTGTAATGACTGGTTCGGTTGTTGAATTTAATTTAATTTGTAATAAGGAGTCTTTGACACTATCTCGGCCACTGTGCTGTGAAAAAAAATTATAATTAAAAAAATATTTTAGTTTGTTAAATAAAAAAATCAAAAGAGCAGGTGTAGAGGTGACCACACCTTTATTATAATAATTCAATATAGACAAAAAATAATAAATAAGTACATCAGTAAACGTCTATCATGAAACACACAATAAGGATTTCATTCACAACATTTTTTGAAAATTTAAAACCCACCAAATATGAATGAGTGGGAAAATATCCGATGATCTGAGTTAAGACACACCGTTCGTCACTATCCGCCAAATTTTCGAGACATTTCGTATTGATTGACTGAACCTAACGCCGTGCTTTGGTTTACTATTAGGAAATGATAGCTAGTCCAGCTTGTTTAATAATCAATTTGAAATCATAATATAAAATTTGAAAGCCCTAAGTTCAATTCCAGCCAATACTAAAATAAACCTGGTATATTTATATATCCATGTATAGGATAATATATAAATAAAATAAAATAAAAAAATATTAATTTTTATATTGTGTTGAAAATAATAAAAAATATAATAATATAAATTATATATAAATTATATATATATATATATATATATATATATATATATATATATATATATAATTTATATATATATATATATATATATTTTACGATACGCGTGGCCTTGTCTCGAAACTTCTCAACGCGCGATATGTATGCAATGACAGTACTACAAGCAGCTACCTTGTACGAGTCGACTTTCCTGCTTTATGCTTATGGTGCTAAGATAGTCTTGCTTCCTTGGATCTAGCGATTTATTATTGTATAAAAAAAAAATATAAAGTTTTATTTTATTTTTTTATTTAGTTTCACGCTGTATCCCGCATATAGCGACGGGAGAATCTATTGTTAAAACACTTCATCTCCTCCCTTTTCACTTAGGGACGGAACTCAACGCTGCGCTTTGCCTTGTTACCTACCATAGCTAAGAAATGAAAATATTAAATAATTGGCTCCTGTGCCCGTTTAAAGTCACACCCTTGTACCACTGCGCCGACGACGGTCATATATATTTTCTCCCAACTAAGATCGTACTCGCATATAAATGCCAAATCAGATATGTTTTATGTATTTTCTTTTTTTATTCACATTGTATAATGCACATAGAAATTTAGACAGGGAATCTGGCAACCTAGTGGTAAGATAGTCCGTTCCCAATTAAGACGCTTCTGTTCCCCACTTTCTACGGAATTTCGATGAAGGCACACACATGTTGAGTGGCGAACCCAACATCACACTTTACTTTACGCCATTACACCGAGTGGAAATCGAACCCATAACCGACAGCCGCAAGCTTGTGAACTTGCGCCAAGACTCCCTCATCAATAACGTTATAATAAATTAAACAGTACATTAATTTACAGTGACAATTTAAGAAAGCCGTACGCAGTGTCTTACTGTATTTACACCTTGTACTTTGTTCTTGCGATATTCTGGCCTAGTAATGATAATAATCACAAAATATTATTTTTGCATATCTAGAATGTATTTTATTTTAAATGTGCAAGATATAAAAGTTAATTTACGTAATTTTTTTATTATTATTTTTTTTTATATCTATAAATCTATAATACAATAAAAATCCTAAATTCCCGATGTAATTCACGTCCGTTTGTTCTCCATACAATGTGATATTGGCACGATGGTTTGTGTACTGGCACGCTCGGAACACCATATACAAAAAACTGAACTGAATATGTGATAGGGACGGTGAGTTTAAAACTATTACGATTTATGATGTAATATTATAGTCCATACGTTCCTCAATAAGTGGACTACCTAATAAAATATACTATTGAGCCCGTTGTGGATCAAAGGTGTGAGTGTAAGCGCGACGGTTGTGGGTGCGATTCCCACTCGGAGGAATGGACTGTTATCTATTAGTATTTTCATTTCTTCGTTCTAGCAACAAGGCAAAAGCCCGGCGTTGAGTTCCGCTATTCATCACGTAATGCCGTGAAAAATATCGAACGGAGTGTCTTAATACTAGGTTCTCTCTGCCTACCATGCTGTATGCGAGATATAGAGTGAAACTGAAAAAAAGTTTTTTTCAAAGCGAACCATTAGTTTCTGAGATTGGCGCGTTCAATCAAACAAACTCTTTCCCTTTATAATATTAGTAATTGATATAATGTTTAATGCCAATTTTATATGTACATTTATAATTATGAATTTACTTAGAAATATACTCGTAATGTAAATCGTATAATTGTAATAACGTATTTTATAATATAATTTACATTTTTTTTTTTGAAGGTTATGAGATACGAGACGTTCTTCGCAACTTGTTTTTTTTTAAATCCACATAATTAGCCATTATTTTAGAATTATTAGAGAAAACGGTGTCAAGACACTCCGTTCCAATTTCTTCTGGCATTATGGTTTTTTTTGATTTAATACTATTTTACAAAAGTAATGTATTAAAAATGAGGCCGTGGTGGCGCAGGGGAACAAACGTGCAACTAAGCGCGACGGTTGTGGATTCGATAGCATTCGGGGAATAAAATATTTGATATTTTCATTACATCGTTCCTCAACATTCAATGCCTCGACAGTGTCCTAAATGGGAACGAAGTGGCCTAACACTAGGTTCCCTCCTCTGCTATATAGATTCTAGAATTTAATTGTATGTCTGTAATACGAGACCGTCGTCGGCAATGGAATTTGTATCTAAATGTTAACGTGGTGGTTGTAGGTTCAATCCTCACCTGGAAAAATGAGAATCTATGTCTCATAAATTGTCAAACACTGCATTCCGAGATAAATATAATTTAGTACATCATTACTAAAACAAAGTAATGTTATAAACAGACAGACAAACTAAAATTTATTATTGTAATATTTTTATAAGTAGTTCATTTTAATGTTCATTTTAATAAGTAAACATAATAAATGCAGAAATATGTAAGTGCATTGTACTACAGAAACATTCAGTTTCAGTAGTTCTAAAATAAAGTCTGCTACACACTATAAGACATTTTGTGACACAAAACAATTGAAAATTAAAAGAAATATTTCAACGTTTCTTGAAATATAACCTTCTAATCTTCTATTGACAAATAAATATATTTATTAGTTAACAAATATATTGAAACTTACAAGCGTAAGTTATTCCATTATCAAGGAAATTTTATGAAGATAACCTTTAGCTTTTGTAGTATGTAAATTGGACTTATACTTTTCGAGAAAATTAAAATAAATCAATGCTCTGCTAAATTACGGCCGCAAGCATAGGCTCGAGTACCGCGGGGAGCGCCCTCGCTGCCGATTTCGTCCTCGCAAGCAGCCACGTAGTGCCTGCACTTTCTCAAAATTATGAAAAATTATTGCATGTATAAAATATAGAATCAATCTTATGGCGAATGCAGCATAATAAAATATAGGTGGTACGCGGGCGAAGCCGTAAGTGGGTCGCTAGTTGCCATATAATAAGAAAGGTCTTTGAATTAAATTTGAATATCAAAATTTTTTACTATTGTACTCATATAATGTATTCAAGAATTAAGGAAATTATAGACAAAAAATATCTTATATATATCAGCACATTTTATACATTAAGTACCTACGAAGTACGTACGTATGTATTTACGTATTTTTAAAGTAAATTCATCATAAACGTTTACATTTTTTATGTTAATATAATATTGTTACCAAATATTTTTTGTTTGTTTGGTTAAATTATACATGGTGGAAGTGTCAAGACCACTTCCAACAGCACTGACACTTCCCCCCTGTATATATAATTTTAGGTATATTACATTGTATGTATAATTAATATGAGTAATGAGTTGTGGGTTACAGGTAGGGCTGTATCTACAAATTACTGCACAAATACATTATACAGATTCAGATTTTTGTTACTTTTACCTGTATTCCTTAGAAAGGTAGACAAATGGAACCTGGGTACCTAGTGTTAAGACACTCCGTTTTGTTTAAGACACTTTCCATTTCCCACTTTGCACCAAATTCTGGAGGCACTACGTATTGAATGGCGGAGCTCAATGACCCGCTTCGCCTCGTTACCAAAGCGAGAAATCAAAAATATTAAATAATTAATTTTCTCGAGTGGACATCGAACCCACAACCTGTAGCGGTTACATTGCATATATGTCTGTCGCCACGTCTGGCCCAAATACAAATTTTGACAAATAATAATATGCACTTAAATAAATACAAATATATATGTGAACAACACGTTGAAAATTCTTCGCGATTTCATGTACCTACATATCTCTGAATGCGTCTTAAGTACTATATCGAAGACAAGGACAGAGCCGATGTCGCCACAACCAGCGACCTTCCTTGTATAGAGATCGTAATTTATTTTGAAAACATTTTTTTTTAGCTTCACGTTATATCCTGCATATAACAGGGTAAGCAGAGTGAGTGTAAAGACACTCAGTTCCCCAAATTTACTCAATTGTTGAGTCGAACTTTTTAAGGGCTCTTAGAAATAAAAATGTGGTGATAATGATACCTTTGAAACAGACTGGACTCGCTCCAATAATTAAATATGTAGGGGAGAGGGGGGCACATTCGAACGATTTTTAAACTTTGCGTCATATCTAAAAATTCTACAGTTTTTAACTTCTTTACTATTTCACAATGCTTAGTCCAACTATTGTGCCACACAATCGTAGCATCATATGTAGAAAAATATATAAGTTAAAGGTGCAATATCAACTTTAGTAGCAGTAGTCAAATGTTCAAAGCTGCCCCCCTTCCGGGGTAGCTTTGAACATATATGGGGCAGTTTTGAACTATCATCGAATTCAATGAAATTAAAAGGCTTTTAAGTAATTTTATCAATAAACTTAACATTAGAAACGATGGAGATCAAATATGAGTACCATGTTAACTTAAAAAAATAATATACCTAGTTTAACATTGCGATTGTACTAGTACTAGTGTTAAATAACTTTAACATTATTGATAGACTTTAAAAAACTTTAAAAAAAAAACCAAAAAGTAGCTTTGGCTTCGTAGAAGTAATTAACATTATGGGATCAATCATAGAATAAATCTAATATTATGAAAATAAAACAAAATATTTTTTAAATAAACAGCTTACTACTCTTATTCGAACTTAGAAAAATTAAATTTAAAGGAAAACATGGATGTAGTACGTGACGTAACCAGCAACTGAAATTGGGGGAAGTAGCCTACGTAAGAAATAAAAATCAGCTTCACGTTTTATCCCGCACACAGCACGGTAGGCAGAGGGAACCTCGTGTTAAGACACTCCGTTCCCCACTTTCTGCCGATTTCTTGAGGCATTGCGTGTTGAGTGGCAGAACTCAACGCCGCGCTTAGCCTCGACACCAAAACGAAGAAATGGAATTATAAATTTAAGTAAATAATTCATCTTCTTGAGTGAGGATCGAACCCACAACCAGTCGGTTTTACAGTCACACTTCGTGCCGCTGCGCCACTTTCGCAGTATTTTTTTACATATAATAATGGTCAAAACTGCCCCCTTTATTTTGTTCAAAGCTGCCTCAGTGGTAGTTGTAGTATTTCCAAACGTTTTTTTTTTCAAGTAAAAGTTAAAAAATTGTAGTAATCTTTAGTTTATTGCATGATATATGAAACATTCTAACTAAAAGAGGAAAAAATAAAACCATATACCTTGAATTGGATCCCTGCGATCCTTACGCGCTTAGAATAAAATTATTTAACTTTGACTTGAACGCAGAAGATGTAAATAAATGTAAACACCTACGGAGTCATCGTGGCGCAGGGACCATCGTGTTTACAGTTGTATGCTTCTACAACTGTAAACGCGATGGTTGTGGGTTCGATTTCCATTACGAGGAGTGAAATATCTAATATATCTATTTCCTCGCTCCAGTAACGATGCAAAGCGCGGTGTTGAATCAACATGTAATGCCTACAAAATGTAGAGGATAGTGGGGAATGAAAGTGTCTTAATGGGAACGGATTGTACACTAGGTGTCCAGGTTCCCTCTATCTACCCAGCTATGTGCGTGACACAGCGTAAAACTACAAAGGAAAAATAACACAGTAAGATTTTTATAGTGCTCAAACTATAAATTATATTAACATAAACTATGAATAAATGACGCCAGTCGTGGCGCAGCGGCACGAGGTGTGACTGTAAAACCGACTGGTTGTGGGTTCGATCCCCACTCGAGGAGATGAAATATTTACTTAAATTTATATGTCCATTTCTTCGCTCTGGTGTCGAGGTTAAGCGCGGCATTGAGTTCTGCCACTCAACACGCAATGCCTCCAGAATTCGGCAGAAAGTGAGGAACGGAGTGTCTTAACACTAGGTTCCCTCTGCCTACCCTGCTGTGTGCGGGATACAGCGTGAAGCTGATTTATTTGATTTATTTATTTTATAAACTATAATCTATATGACCACCGCACGTTTGTTCGATTGTAAATGGCTGCGCCACAACTAGTCTCGTTAACCGTTTGTTTATATTAAATGTAACAAGTGAAAACATATAAAAAAACATGCAAATGCAAATAAGTTAAGGTTACTTAAAGTTAAGTCATAAACCGCTATTTATAGAGCCACTGACCGCGACCTTGAACTAACTTAACATGTGCATTCAAATTAAATTTTATATTAATTTTATGCATTTATTATGAAACTGTTTGTATTGAGGTGGCTGTAGTGGTTCTTTCGATTAGTTCTAAAACTAATGGTCTAAGATCTCGTTGTATAAATCTGCAGGTATCTTTTTTTTAATGAAACTTTTATTTAAGAATGATAGTATGACAGTAGAATAGATTACACCAGGGTTACCTAGAAAAATTGTAATTAATTTTTGTTGAAGAATTAAATTTATATGTTTTTTATATAAATCCAACACCATTTGAAAGAAAATAAGCAGCAAAAGGAACTGCAAAAAAAAATGTTTGCGACCTCTCACTCAGCCGCAACCCCGGAGTTGCCATTTTTTAATATGTATTTTAACTAAACACTACAGACACATGGTTCGTATTTTTTTTCATAATTATCAGCTTTGGTTTTCTATTTATCGGCTACTTAAACTAGGCTTATAACTAGAGATAATTATCTAGACGTTTAATTCTCAAGGAAGTCCAGGTATTTTTAGATTGCCTTTTTGTACACATTTAATTTAATATCTATTTACTTAGTACCTATTACAATTTTACTATTTTACGATATTTATATAGAGTTTATTGTTCTAATGGAACCTTAAGTGTCTGTCTACTAAAGAGGATATGACCAATTTGTTTCTTGCCTTTCGTTGTTGCCATCGTTGCACTGCGGATCAGCCTTTTGACCGCTTCGCTACCGCTGTAGTAGTAGCAGCTGTAAGTGTGTCGCATTATTGCGACGACTGCGTGCGGGACGCTGTCATGCAGCTGTCATTTTGCCGACTTCATGTTCACTACTACAACCATCGCGTTCGTCAGAGCCTGAGCTTCGTGAATCGTTAAAATCGAACCTGTACTCACCTCGTATTCTTGTTGAATCAGAGTCTTTCTTCTCTTGCGTAAAAATGAGGTAGAAGGTGTTTTTAGGTGTATGTCTGGTTTACTGCGGTAACCTTTGCAGAGTCTTGCGAATTTATCTATGGCCACCGCCTGGATTTCATATAGTGAAGGTTTCCTTCTACTCAATAGGTTTCCAAGCGCAGACATAAAGACGCTGCATGCGGCTCTTGCAGCAGAGTGATTCTGTTTAGTTTCTGTACGTTTCGCCTGTTCCTCTTGTGTCTTACGTTGGTAGCATTCTGAGCCGCTTTTGACAGTCGCAAGGATTGATGGTGAGTTTTCGTGGGTGCTCAAGTGACTGAATTTTAGGTAAATGAAATCTTCATCTCTGTCCTCATACACTATTACCTCAGTCTGTTCTGAGACTTTTATGCATCCCAGTCAGTCTGCCACTTCTTCTTTGTTAGAGTCATAGCATCTACGGTTATCACACGAGCTCCCTGTCCAGCCATTTTGCTAACTCTTGTAACGTTCAAAGGACGTCTGTTCACTTCAATGGAACAGTATGACCAATTCGTTCTTTGATTTCACTACTCGACAGTTTATGCCTCCAGACCGTCAGTTCTTATCTGTAGCGCTGTACTTTTCGTCTTACTGTCTTTCATCTTTTAGTGCTACCGTTCAATAGACAGGTGAAATTGCAATAAATTTACTATTTCTAGACCTGCAAACGCTTATGCTTAACCTTTCAGTTGCCAGGTTTAAACAGTTTACTGATGTTTGATTATTTGCACTCACGTGTTTTTCAAGTGAATGATATATGAAAATAAAGCTTAATCTTTTCTTAACACTATAACACATATTTGTCTGTAAAATATCTGCCGTTAGCAGAGGTTGCCAAAATTTTTATTATTTTCTCCCATTCCGCTTGACTTTGAGAATAGAACACGAAATGCGTGGGCTGTCTTATATTTTAAAGCAAAATATCATGTAAGAGTTACAGTTAATCTTAATACTAATTGCCTATCCATGAAATTATGATCAATCAATTAATAATTAGCACTACTAATTTGCACTTAAAACACTTAAACAATATTAAATACAGAGCGAGATTGAAATAAGAGGATATGAAAATAATTCAATTCTCCGAGTGGGAATCAAACCTACAACCATTGCGTTTAATTAGACGCTGTGCAGCTGCTTCATGACGGGCTCCTAATACACAAGTAAGATGAATGTTTCTCAAGTTAAAATCTATTATTTAACTGTTACAGGCACCACTACCCCCACCACGATGGAGTGGAATATTCGACGCTATCAACGAAAATGCGCGATGTCCGCAAAAAATGATCGGTCCAATTGTTACGGGAGATGAGGATTGTCTGAAACTTTACGTTTATACTCCAGCCAGAGTCATAGAGGAACCTCTTCCAGTCATGGTCTTTATACACGGTGGATGTTTCTTAGAAGGCACAGGCTCCTCATTTTTATATGGCCCTGAATTTATTATACAGGAAGATGTTATATTCGTTGGAATTAACTATAGGTTAAACGTAGAAGGATTCCTTTGCTTGGGTATTGAAGAAGCGCCAGGAAATGCTGGACTTAAAGATCAAATAGCTGCATTAAGCTGGATAAGAGATAACATTGCTGCATTTGGTGGAAATCCCAATAATGTCACGTTATTTGGTGAAAGTGCTGGTGCTGTGTCAATATCCTATCTTATTTTATCTCCAGCAGCCAGTGGACTCTTTCACAAGGCAATTTTGCAAAGCGGTGCTACCATTGCGCCATGGGCGATACAACATGATCCAATCAAGACAGCTAGTGATTTAGCTGTGGAATTCGGCTATTATGGCCATGACCCCCACGAAATTTACAAAGTTCTCTCGAAAAAATCTGTCCAAGATTTAATAATTGCTATAAAACATACAAAATA
Source organism: Heliconius erato x Heliconius himera (assembly GCA_013421005.1). Lineage (NCBI taxonomy): Eukaryota > Metazoa > Arthropoda > Insecta > Lepidoptera > Nymphalidae > Heliconius > Heliconius erato x Heliconius himera. Next base: position 61,114 of record JAATLQ010014010.1, on the reverse strand, counting down.
CAGACAATTTACAACGGCGCAGCCCTTATTTGCGCCATGTGTAGAAAAACACCTTCCTGGAATAGAACCTATAGTAACACAATATCCAATGGACATCATAAAGTCTGGAAACTACACAAAAATTCCAACTATCATCGGCTATAATAACAATGAAGGAATATATTTCGCGGGAAAGACTCACGGGAGAAGCATAAAGGAAGTTGAAACCGAAGTGGAACCGCGTTATTTATTTCAAAACGATTTGCAATTTCCCTCCAAAGAAACAGAAAATGTTACAATGTCCACAGTTATGAAGAGATACTTCTCAAGGGAGCAGGACGATAATATAATGAACTTAGTGGATCTCTACTCTGATCTTCACATTAAATACCCAACAGCGGTGGAATCGAACCTATACACCATGACTTCGAATCAGCCAATTTACTTCTATCTCTTCAAGTATGCTGGATATATAAATATGCCAAAGATAATATCTGGTCACATATTCAAGCCCGGTGCCTCTCACGCAGATGAACTGATGTACCTCTTCAAGCCTCATTCGTTTCCTCTACCCACTAGATATTTCGAATTGAATATGATAAAGCGCATGGTCCTGCTATGGACGAACTTCGCTAAGTACAGGTAATTTTTATTCTACTTAAAAATTGGCTAAACTTTGGAGACTTTGAAGGCAGAATTCGACGCCACGTTTCGTTTGATCAGACCGATTCAACGTGAATAAGTATTTATTTAGATTTGTGTATGCAGACCACCATTTTGAGATATTGCGTGTTTAGCGGCGAAATTCAATGCCGTGCTTTGTCTTGTTACCAGAGAGAGGAAATAAAAATAATTCACTCAGTCCCCCGAGTGAGAGTCGAGCCTAAAATCGTCCCGGTTTAGGACAAACGCTGTGTCGCCGCGCCACTACGACCCCAATGAGTTTTATTAAAAAACATTATTAAGTCAAGATTATACATACTTTCCACTGTGCGGCATTGGCATTATTTTTAACTGTCTTCTTTTTCAAAGAGAAAGCGGTTCTTTATTCGTTAACTATATCCTATTCTCTAAAAATAACGAATTTTAAATAGTAAATAGATATTATGTATATGTACAATATTTTTCACTTTTCTTTACTTTGAAGTGATTAAAATATTTTGTTTAAGTGCATATAATTACAGTTTTGAAGCCGATTCCATTTTTTTTATCAGCTTCACGCTGTATCCCGCACACAGCAGGGTAGGCAAAGGGAACCTAGTGTTAAGACACTCGGTTCCCCACTTTCTGCCGAACTCTGGAGGCATTGCGTGTTGAATGGCAGAACTCAACGCCGCGCTTTGCCTCGACACCAGAGCGAAGAAATGGAAATATAAATTTAAGTAAATATTTCATCTCCTCGGGTGGGGATTGAACCCACAAACATTCGACTTACAGTCACACCTTGTGCCCCTGCGCCACCACTGGCCTCATTTTTTTTATTTTATAATATAAGTATAAAAGTTTGTGACATTTAATCCATATATACGAGTATATTGTTAGCATTCAAAACATATGCCACGCTACAAGACTTTTATTTTTTTTGTTATAACATTTTCTAAAATAAAGCTGCCTTTATTTTATTAATTATATCTAAAACTAGTTTTACCTGTTTTTATTGCGTTAAATTATAGTGTGATAGTATTAAAACTGTAGAATATTTTTTATATCTTAGCGCTATACCCCGCACACACAAGGTAGGCAGAGGGAACTTGTGAACGCGACAGGTTGTAGGTTCGATTAGCACTCGGATAAATAAATTATTATTTATTAATTATATTTTCATTTCTTGGCTCTGGTATCAAGGCAAAAAGTGCGGAGTTGAGTTCCGCCACTAAACACGTAATGTCTCGAAAATTCCACGGAAAGTGGGGAACGGAATATCTTAACACTAGGTTTGCTTTGCCTGCCCTATAATATGCGGGGTATATCGTGAAGCTATTTTTTTTTCTTTTAATAAAAATAAATATTTCTTCAAATAATTTAAAATGAATTATTCTTTCAATAAATTCATTATTTGTTTATAATCATTTCATTATTTTATATATAAGATTACAACAATTACAAGCGCGGCGTTGAGTTCTGCCACTCAACACCCAATGCCACCAGAATTCGGCAGAAACTGGGGAACGGAGTGTCTTAACACTAGATTCCCTCTGTCTACCCTGCAGTGTGCGGGATACAGCGTGTGAAGATGATTTATTTATATATAAGATGCCATAATACACGATTTTGCTAAAAAATATACATAATATCATATGTATGAAAAGTGGCAATTACGTAGATTTTTTAAATTAAATTTAATATTTTTTTCATAATAACCGACGATTAACAGCTTATTCTTTTCTTATAAAAGTAAGCTAAAAATCGTTCATTCTTTTCTTATAAGAATTAGCAATTGTACATTTTTGCAATTTTTTATTAAATGTAGACATTTAAACTACCAATATAGACGCCAGTCATGGCGCAAGAGGACAAACATATGACTGTAAACGTAAAAAGGATGTGGATTCAATTCCTACTCGAGGAAATGAAATATTTGATATTTCATTACTTCGTTGTGGTGTCGACGCAAAGCGCGGTGAGTTCTGCCACTCAATAGGTAAAAGTGGGGGGCGGAGTGTCTTAACACTAAACTCCCTCTACCGCACCCATACCCATATAGTAGTGCATGCGGGATACTGCGTGAAGCTGAAAAAAAATATATATACTCGTTTATAATTGTTTTCTGTGACATATCCATAAACATATATGTTGACTTACAAGTTTGATTTCTTCTATACTCAAAGTGACTGTAGACCCTATTATTTGATATTTCAGGTACATCTAGATATCTAAAACCGTTCTCAAAGCGTTCTTGAAAAAAAAATCGTGTCAGATGGTAAAATTGACGCACAGACAGACAAACGGAGTGTTTTGTCACTATTTTCACACTCCCTATTGCATAAAACATGACATATTTTGTCCAATCACGATGTATGGGGGGCGGCGACCGCATTTCATGATTTTGTATACAAATGAACTCACTACGTCCGGATTAACGGCGGCGTAAATAAAGTCAATATTATAACGTACGTGATGTGAATACTGATTGACTGACTATTTTTTTTTCCTGTGTTTACATTTAGATAGCCCTTTAATTTGTTCGTTTATAAAAAAAATGGAGATTCAAATAAACAAAAACGTCATATTATAGCCAAATGATGATATTCATAAATAAAAGTATCTTATTTCTTTTCTAAGAAATTGTATCTTATATATTTTCTCGCACAGAAAGCTGAACGAAGCTATAGTTAAAAGTTAAGACACTCCGTCTCCAAATTTCCGGGCAAATTTCGAGAGATTGCGTACTAAGTGGCTTAACAGGATGTGGCGTTTTGATTTACCAGAGAGAGAAAAAAGCAAAATAAGTCGCTACCCCGAACCCACAACCACCGTGTTTGCACCTTAATGTTATCGCCATTGCGCCACTAAGGCCTGTGTATTAGACCATTATACCTAAAAAATAATAAAAAGTATGTATACATATACGTGAAAATAATTATAATTTCTCAATTTCAGTGACCCAACACCAACTACAAACAGCCTAATACCAATAAAATGGAGGCCGAGTCGATCATCGAACCCTATAGCTCTCGTTATAGACAGGCGTCTCACCACTGCGCCCATGTGGGACACATCTACTATACAATTCTGGAATTCCACATATAAAAAGTATAGAAGGAAAGACTACGGCTTTTTTGGTTCTACTAATGATACCTGTAGAGGAACCGGATTTTAATTTAATTATCTTACTCTATATTATAAATGTGAAGGTTTGGTGGTGATGAGGATATTAGTTCCACTTTCACGCAAAAACTACTAACCGAATTTAGATGAAATTTTTTGTTTTTTTGAAAATTGTTGAAACAGTTATATAACTTATACATCGGAATAACACATAGCCGTGTTTGGATAACCGGTGTAGTGATAAAGGGGGTAGCGAGTTTGGGTCCCGCGGTAGGTAATTTCTGTAGTGAAATGTCCCTTAATATAAGTCAATGTGCAATAAAAAAGTGATATAATGTATTTAATTCGAATAATTCCAATTTAATAATTAAATTATTGTTTTATTAAATATTTTTTGTTTGTTTGTATGTAAATAATATATATACGATGCCAAATATCCTATTTTACAAAATAGAACCGGACAAGTGCGAGTCGGGCTCGCTCACCGATGCTTCCGTACAAAAGTTGGAGGTCTCGAGCTTTTTTCTGAAATTCAAAGCTTAGCTTAGCCAGAACCCTTTCATCTGATACCTTATTTTTACTAGCGGCTTTAATACCACGAAAAATAACTAAATTTATTAATATAAAAAATTATACAATATACCTAAAGAATAGTCTAATAGTGACACTAATGGCTTGATGACAGATGGATTTAGGTTAAATTCGAGACAATATGATAAGTGACGGTACTTAACGCCGCGGTTTTTTTAATCATAAGTTCTATGTATGTAGATAACAAATTTCAGTACCCAGTATTAAATTTTCTATACTCATTTAAAATTAAGAATAAACATTAAAATTGTATTAAGAAAGACAACGATATTTGAGAATATTAGAAAATGTTATCTTACAAGTGATAAATAGTGTCTAGTCGTTACTTCAATGAACTAAAGTCCAGAGCTTTTATATCTTTTAATTGTTGTTTTTTTTTTATTTTCACTTACTTTATCCCGCATGTAGATAGAGTGTTTATTTAGCTTCACACTGTATCCCGTATATAAGAAAGCAGCCAAATGGAACCTAGGAATGTAGTGTTAAGACACTTCCAAATCTTTCGTTTACACCGAATTGTGGAGGCATTGCTCGTTGAGTGGCGAAAATCAAAGCCGCGATTTTATTTCGTTACCATAAAAAATAAAAATATTTAATATTTCATTCTCCTGAATGGGAATCGTATCCACAACGGTCGCGTTTACAGTTGTACGTTTGTGCTCCTGCACCACGACTGACCCACAACAGTTTCAGAGTAGACAGAGTTAACTCTATATTATTCTTATATAAGAGACGGGAGAGGCCGTCGTGGTGGAGAAGCACAACTTTTATCAACGTGGCAGTTGTGGGTTCGATTCCAACTCGGAAGAATTATTATATCCATTTCCTCGCCGTGATAACACGTGAAACAGCGGTGTTGAGTTCCGTCTCTCAACACTGCCCACCCTGCTATATGCGAAATGCAGCGTGAAGCAAAAACAGAACAGAGAAGCTACATTAAACAAATCTCTGCCTTTATAATTCTTTCTACTTCTTGAGATATATCAAACAATCATACGAAATATAAGCACAAAACTTTTTCAAATTTCAATATAAGTTTCTAAAATGTAAAATTGGCTGAGCAAAATCTAGAATAAACAGGATGCGAAATGAAAAAAGGCACAAAGTAACAAGTTGGCAAGAACTGGCTGACGGCTGTTTGTCTGTCAACTGCTATAGTAAAAACTTGGTCGCCTCGGGCGTTCAACACTGAAGTAAAGTAGCGAGTGAAAAAGAAAAACCGAAGGAACCCCTGAGAGCGGTGAAAACTACCGATAACTAATCAACTTTCCTTTAAAATTAATATGATGGAAGTCATTTAAGTTTACTTTTTATTCACTTGTTCCAATTATTTAAGAATAATTAAAGATTTTTTTTAACTAAAAGTGTTTTGCTGAAGCAGTGCCTGTTGCAATGGTCGCGAGTTCAATTCCCACTTGGGGGAATAAAATATTTTTATTCATTTACATTATCAAAGCTTTAATAGCGAAAGTCTACATCTTTTTTGTTATTACCATAGAAAGAGAAGAGAAAGTTAAAACAACTCATTCCAACAATAGAATCGAACCCCCAACCATCGCGTTTTCAGTGAAACAGTGTTAGTCTATATACAATAGGTATTAAGTACCGACTATTGAATAAACACGAAACGAATACAAATTCAGCAGTTTTAGACAGTCTGTTAAGTTGTCAGCGCGCGGAACTGCTATTAACTGACAAGTTGCCAGTCGTCACTTTGACTACAGCCACATTTATACCTACATAGGCGGAGGTGGAGGTTTATTACTGTTTAAATATCGTTGTTTTAGTATATTTTTTTCAGTTTCACGCTGTATCCCGCAGGTAGCAGGGTAGGCAGAGGGAGCCGAGTGTTAAGACACTCCAGTTGCTTACGGTCCGCCGAATATATTAGTATTTGTTGAAAATTAAATTTTATTCGAAGTCGGCATCGCACAGTGGACTGTTCTGCGTTAAAATTCCACCGGGGGATTGATTATTTTGATTTTTCACTCTGTGAGCTTTCGCACAGTAGGGAAAGAGTGTCTCAATACTAGGTTCCCTCTGCCTATCCTGCTATATGTGGGATACAGCGTGAACTTACAGAATCAAAAATGTGTTTAGATATGGAAATAATGCTTTCCAATATTATTGAAGCTTGGAAAGCTTGAAAATAAATTATATATCAGTCACGGACACAGTTTTCGATCTTCGATCTATTTGGCTTGTTGAGTATTGGATAATAGGACAACAAGCATATGTTAAAACTAGAGGGCGCGCGCGGCTTCGCCCGCTTATTAGGAGTGAATTTTAAAAAAAACACGAAATACGTGTTCAATAAAATATTTTTAACAGTCTGAATTTAAATTTTTATAAAAATCGGTGGCAATTTAAAGATTTTTCCATATAAACTTTCAACCCCTTATTTGAACCCTTAGGGGGTGAATTTTTAAAACCCATGAAACACGTGTTCAATGAAATATTTTTAAGAGTCTGAATTTCAAATTTTATAAAAATCGGTACAGATTAAAAAAAATTTCCATACACACTTTCAACCCCTATTTCATCTCTTTAGGGTTATAATTTTTCAAATTCCCTTCTTAGTGGATGTCCAGAATATGAAAGTAAACATCTGCCCAAATTTCACGTTTCTACCATCAGCGGTTACGGCTCTGCGTGCGTCTTACCTCAGTCAGTCAGCACAAGTCCTTTTATATATATAGATTAGAACCCAAAAGCAATTCAGTTTGTTAAATAAATGTAGCTCTAGCCGTTCGCTACTTCTACTACAATACTATAACAAATAGTAGTATATTTTATTACTTATTTATTTTAGCTCACTCACTCTGTTTCCCGCACTCAGGGAGGTAGGCAAAGGGAACCTAGTGTACACTCCGTTCCTTATTTATCCCCAAATTCTGGAAGCATTGCGTGTTGTGTGGCGAAACTGAACGCCACGCTTTGCCTTTGACACCAGGGCGAAGAAATGAAAATATCAAATATTTCATTTACTCGCATGGGAATCGAATCCACAACCTCCACGCCTGGTCTCGACAATACTATACATATATTACATAAAATAATACACACAAAGTATCGCCAAGGAAAGCAATTCGTTATAAAATTCAATTAGGTAGCATAGCGCGGGCCCCGCTCCAGGCCCCGGGTCCAGGAGGCGGGTCCAGGAGGCGGCCGGTAGACGCGCTTAATCCGGTTAATAAAGAAAAATATCCGGGCACCGGCGGCTAATTGTTATAAACTGGGAGAACATGCAAATTGGACTGCCTCGTCCTTTTAATTCTGGGGTTGCTCTAGCGAGAGATTGTGGAATTGTCTTTTTTTTGCTTCACGTTGTATCGCATATAGCGAGATAGGGGATTTAGTGTTAAGGCACTCCGTTTCTTACGCGATGCCCAATTTTCGTTAGATTGCCTGTTGAGTGGCAGAACTCTAATCTTCATTTGTTTTGTTACCAAAAAGAGGAAACGAAAACACCCGATTGTGAATCAAACCCACAACCGTCGGGTTTACAATCAGACACTGCACCGCTGCGATACGACGGCCTCAATTGTGAATTATGAACATACAGTATGTTTATTCGATGAAACATCACAGAGATGTTTCTTCGAATACTAAATAGCTGTTTGTATATTTTTATATGAGAAATAAGAACATTTCAATTTGCACATGCAGGAATAGCTAACCGTATTTTATTGTATTTTTCATTTCTGTCGTTTCACGCATATAGCCCGATACTAATGTTTCCGTTTCAACAAGACCAGCTCCGCCAAACTATCGATATATTATATATTGTGTGGCAGAACTCAACGCTGCGCTTGTTTTGTGGTCAGGGCGAAGAAAAGAAAGTAATTCATTCCCCCAAAGAGGGAAACGAACCCACAACCGTCGCGTTCACAAGGAGCTCCACGACGGCCTCTATTTACAATTCCATGTAGAATAAAACTTAAAAATATAATAAAATATAGACGAGATAACCTTTATAGCTCAGAATGAACTACAGTAAACTGTACAAAGTAAGGGCAAGCGTTTAGCGCGATCGCAGCTCTGGGTGCTATAAATCGCATTTAGTTCTTTACAACTACCACTGAAGTATTTCTATCTTCATAAAAATAACCAAGTAACGGTCATAAAGCTTCCATTCTATAGTAGTAGCTTCTATTCTAAATAAATCAGCTTCACGCTGTATCCCGCACACAGCAGGGTAGGCAGAGGAAACCTAGTGTTAAGACACTCCGTACTTTCTGCCGAATTCTGGAGGCATTGCGTGTTAAGTGGCAGAACTCAACGCCGCGCTTTGCCTCGACGCCAGAGCGAAGTAATGGAAATATAAATTTAAGTAAATATTTCATCTCCTCGGGTGGGGGATCGAACACCACAACTACTCTCTATTCTATAGTAGTGGCTTCTATTCTACAATAGTTGCTTCTATTCTACAGTAATGTCTAGTTCATTGATTGCTTTATTGTGCAATAAGATGAGAAGTTTTTGTGTCACTAGCATTTATATGTGGCTTTGTTCGTGTGGTCTAATGGAAATAACTAAGAGGGCAGGAACACTAGCGTGTACTACTGTAAGCGCGAAGGGCGGAATTTTGAAAAATCTCCCTACAAAGATTCTAGCAACTATAAGTTGTAAAAAGCATATAAAAATTTCGACATAGCCCGATGAGAATGTATGGCTTACTTGGTCAGATCTCTTGGACGGTTTCCGAGAAGCGGTGGATTCAAATCACATGTTTTCTAGAAAATATTAATTTTCCGTCAAACTTGGAGGCACTGCGTTTTGAGTGGTGGAACTCAACACCTCGGTCTGCCTCGACACCAGAGAGAAGAAATGTAAATATTAATTTAAATACATATTTAATTTCTTCGAGCGCCTTGCATAAATGTAACTGCTTATAAAAGTAGAGCCAAAAAAAAAACTAAAATAAAGCTTAAGTAGGTACTATTTAAAATTGTTTAAAATAAATATGGAAAACAAAAATAAAATATTAATAATTAAATGTTAGGGCCAGTCTTGGCGCACACGAGCGAGCGACTGTACCTAAATGCTGGTTGTGGGTTTAATTCCCACGTTCCCAGTTGAAGTGAAGTGAAATGTGAAATGAAGACTGATATTTATGTAAAATTTGAACGTAGCGGAAATTTTTTTATAAGATTTCTAAAAATTTTGATACGTTTTCTTAATAAGTATTTTTCTTTCTTAAGTGTGGAATAACACTTTAAAAATGTTAAAAATAGGTAAAGACCGATTGTGAAGCACTAAAACCCGATTAAGGACTAGCAAGTCACGATCTACGAATACACTATACTCGTATATGAACACGCACACAAATGCAAAGCTCAGCTTACATTTCGCGAACTGTTTTTTATAAGATAAGGTCAATTTTTTCATTTATTCCTTGGATTTTAGCGATAGCTGTTACTGTTTTTCTTCCTTTATTATTATATTTATTTATTTTTAATTTATGACAGTATTTTTTTTCTCAATTTTTCTTAAATGTTTAATTTTATTTAATAAATTTGATATAACTTTTGAAACGACGCTTTGGGAGGCGGACGTTGATAACTGCGACGCAGTTTCATACTACTGTAGTTATTATCGTTTTAAGCTGTTTTGTTATGTACTAAAAAAAATGAAATAAATAAATATTATAAATATTATTAATTAATACAGGATATAATATATTTGAAATAAAGATAAAACTATAAGATAACAACGTAAAGCTAACACTGTTTCACTTAATTTTTACAGATATTGAATCGGTGTACTTATATGTAAATAAACACTAAGTCTTATAATTAATCAAATTGACAAACAAAAAAACAAAGAAATATATTATTAATAATAACATACATTTAATTAAGATTTGAACCGTCAACCACCGATTTAATCAGAACAACTGCGGCACGACGATGTTAACACATATTTATTTCTCATACAAATAGTCACTTGCGTAAAATATCGGTTAACTTTCTGTTTTTGCAACTCCTTTAAGAGTATACAGTCAGTGTGCTGCGACCAAGACCGCCTGCCTCACATACATCAAAATACCATATTAAAATTCATATTTATGAAGTCCTTTAGAATGATAGTGTCAGTGTTAGTGTTTAGTGAGATAGTGTTAGTGATACGCATACGCCAGGCTTTTAGTTGTGTTCAAATATTTTTTTAAAATAGAGCGATAAGTAGAAATATATAAATGATTTTATTTGTTTGAACTTTTAAACAAAGCTGTGAAAATAAACTTTAAATGTTAATGTAAGATAATAAAGAAAGAAAGAAATAGAAATTTTATCCAGTTTGAATTAACTCAAAAGTTATCGGCGGTTTTATGGTTAGGAAAGCCTTGCAGTCATATTAAAATGAAGGAATACTAAGATTTAGATAGGTATTCATAGTAAAAATAGACCAAAAATCCATCAATCATGAAAATTTTAAGTTATACTATATTTCTTTTTACTACATATTTAATTCTGCAGCCGTCTAGCGGCATATTAACGCCATTAGTTTATATAAGTCAAGGAAAACTGCGTGGTTTACGAGGGCTCGGTTATAACAGGTATTTGAGCATACCTTATGCCACCAGTGAAAGATTCCAGGTTAGTATATTACTTGATATAGAACATCTACAGTAATTGTAGAGAAAAAATACTCGTTTTGGTTCACGTTTGTGTATAGTATCTTTTTTAGGTTTAAAGATTAAAAGATAGATAGATTAAAGATATTAAAGAAGTTTAGATAAAAGTATGGCACTAGGTTTGATAGCCGATATAATGTAAAATGAAGTTTGGTAACACTACTACACAAAAACAATAGTACACAATAGTGTTACACGCAATGCCTCTAGAATTCGGTGGAAAATGGGGAACGGAAGTGTCTTAATGGGAACCGAGTGTCTTAACACTAGGTTCCCAACCTACCCTGCTATGTGCGGGATACAGCATGAAGCTAAAACAAATAACGTATAAAAGACGTAATATAATTTGGAAAATTAATACACCCTTTTTAAGGCAGTACTACACATCAAATGAATTTTAATAGAGCCTCGACTGTAGCTTTTTCTTAGCATTTTACCATAAAAATATGTGCTTTTACCACTTAAGTGACTTTACTTGCTGAGCGGACGGAACAAGGAGAATATTGACTCATATAAAATCCTAATATAATGTACGCGTCTAACTTTTAAATTACGCAACGAATTTTATAATGCAGTTTTCACCATAAGAAAAAGTGATTCAAGATTCGTTGTAATTTTTAATGTAAAATGGACAATGTAGAATGAGAAAAAAATGTAATATTTTTTTGGCTTCTACTCCGATCCCCTTATTCTGCCCGCGAAATGTCGCGAAACGTCTCGAAAAGAGACATTTCGCATCGAAAGGCGGAGCTAAACAACGAGCTTGATTCCAGAGCAAAGAAAATAAAAAATGATATCAAGTGGGTATCAAATCCACAACCACCACGTCACACGTTGTGTCTCGGTGGCCTCATATCATATTATGACGTGGTATCGTTAAAAAGCTTGTGGACTTTCCACCAAAATGAAAGACAATACTATTGTATTGTCATAGTTTTATAATCTAATATGTAATAATAATAATCACCCAAATCCAAGTTGGATTTGAATCCACAAACACATCTATCGCTAACGCACACTGTCCTCGTTTTACAGCTCTTTCTATAATGATTTAGCAATAATAAATCTAAAGAGTATACAGTTAGATAAATATTAGCAAACCCATGTTAGTTGCAACACGGTAGTTTTTACACTTTGTTGCTAAACAAACTGGTGCTAATATTTCATCTCTCTCCATAGAAAATACATTAATATGAATAAAATAGTTTTTTTTATTATGTAAAATATCGATAGTTGCCAATAAATGTTGAAACTAATAATTGTTTCACGTATCTTAAATAAAATTGAGCGGTGAGAGAGGTAGGGGGAGACCTGGGTTGACCTTCGACAACAGAGTATCGGTGATAATGAAGGAAGGTGACATATAAAGCTTGAGGACCTCCCGGAGGGATATAAGAGGGTGATGACAGTGGATGAAGCGAAAGAGTTATGCAGAGGCCGTTCTCTCTGGCTACACCGGCAATGATGCAGGGTGTAGGTAAAAAAAAAACGTATTTCATTCCCAAATTTGGCGGTCTGGCAAGAAAAAGCGCAATATCTAATATTCGGCGGAAATTTGGGAAAGCTGTTTCTTAACACTGGTTCCCCGTTATTCCGCACGGGGTAACTGTTATGCGAAAGGTGAAGCAATCTCCCATCTTTTCTCTCTGTTTGTTTTCTTAATAAAAAAAATAAAACAAACTTTTACTATTTCCTTTTCCCCAATTCTTATTTATTATTTCAGTTCCCAAATACTTAACGCCCGGTTAAGCGCGGCGTTGAGTTCTGCCACTCAACACGCAATGCCTCCAGAATTTGGCAAAAAGTGGGGAACGGAGTGTCTTAACACTAGGTTCACTCTGCCTACCCTGCTGTGTGCGGGATACAGCGTGAAGCTGATTTTTTTTTTATTTCAGTTCCCAAAAGAGCCTGCGAAATGGCAAGGCGTCTTTCATGCTGTTAACCCATTCGTGAGATGTCCACAACTGATATCCTTTCTCACAACAGGGACGGAAGACTGCCTTTACCTAGACGTATACACGCCGGAGAAAACCAAAAAAGATGACAAGCTTCCAGTTATGGTATTTTTTCATGGCGGAGCCTATTTCAAAGGAAGTAAAGAACTTTACGACCCTCAATATTTAGTATCAAAAGGCATTGTTGTTGTAACTATCAATTACAGACTGGGTGTCCTAGGTTTTTTGTGCTTAAACAATATTTCAAACCTAGGATTAAGAGATCAAGTGGCAGCCCTACTGTGGATAAGAAAAAACATAGCTTCATTCGGTGGAAACCCTGACAACGTAACACTTTGTGGGCAAAGTGCCGGTGCCAGTTCCGCAGCACTCCATTTTCTATCAGAAATGAGCAAAGATTTATTTCACAAGGCAATTCTGATGAGTGGCACGGCGTTGTCCACTTGGGCGTTTAATATCGAACCTTTTAAACCTGCATTAGACGACGCGAGGAAAATATCCCCGGCGAGCACTGAACGTGATGTGTTTGATATATTTGTGCAAGCGCCTCTACCTACTCTACTGCACGTCACGTATGACGATTCTGTAAATCCAAGGTACTTCAAATATTCACCGTGTGTGGACAACAATTTTACAGATCCATTTTTTCGTGATACACCGTATAACATTTTAAAATCGGGACAATTTAATAAAGTCCCTGTTGTTATAGGTTATACAGATAACGAAGGTGGTTTCTTCTATAGATTACTAAGTGACAGATCGACCAAAGAATTGAATGAAAATTTTAATGATATGCTTCCATGTGTGTTTTCTTGGTGCTCAGATAAAGCAAAGCGAGAAATCAGCAGAATAATAAGATCTCATTATTTTGGCAACAATACAATTGATTATAGGACGTCAGCTAAAAGCTTGACATTTTTTTATTCAGATTGGATCGCGTATGGAAGCATAAATGCTTTTTCCAAAGTAATTACCAAATTTTCTGATAAACCTATATACAATTACCAATTTTCATACGTTGGTAGTCGAAACTTTGGAAAATTGTTATCAGGATTGTATTTCAATGGAACAACCCACGCCGGAGAACTATTTTACGTCTTCAAGCCTATGGGAATATATCTACCGTTGACAAGCAGTGATAGAAAGATGATTGACAAAATGACAACATTAATTCATAATTTTATATCAAAAGGGTAATCTTTTTTTCTTCTTATGAATAATTGTAAGTACAGTTAGCGAGGCAGAGGCTGAGCTTTGCATTTGTGTGTGTGTCTCTAGAAATAAATCTAAAACAGGAACTTTAAAAAAAATATATAAACTCTTCTATACTAGATATTACATTCTCGTAATTTTCATTCAAGTCTGATGTGTCTTTTGAGTTAATAATGAATCGTTCCGTTACAGTTTACACCATCAAGGACAGCGTTATTTCCATCATATTTTTTTTATTTCCTTACTGCTAGCTCACATACATTTTTCTGTACTTGTACAGAGATAAAGCCTATTTTATCTTTCTCTTTTAGTAAATTGAGCTCAAAAATAAAATATTAAAAATTAAATATGTGGCGCTACTATCAGTATAGGTGGTGTAGTAAAAAGCAGTAAAAATCGGTTTAAGCCCAGCAAGGCCACATCTACGTATAAATGAAAAATATTAATATAAACTTAGGAAAAAAAAACATTCCATAAAGTCAAGAAACTAAGTATAAAATAAAAAGTTAGTAAGATGTAAATCAAAATTTAATGTTTTATAAGCTATTATCTGCGTCGAGATAGTCCAAAAAGTTCCAAGTATTTTAAACTATTTCCAACTAGTACATACATATATTCAGAGACGACCATATACAGTTCTTATTCAGATTTTAATTACAGGAACCCAACGCCAAAGAAAAACAAGCTGCTACCTCTAAAATGGCCGGCGGCGACGACGAATCAATCAAATATCTTAGTCCTGGATAAACATTTGTATGTGATCGATCATCCTCGCAAGGAGCAGCGCGGCGACTTCTTTTTGGAGTTGCTGTGTACTTACGGGAAGAGCGGGTTCGTGCCATGTGACAGTGCTGAAAGGTGTTGATCGTTAAATTGTGTATACAAATTTTTGATAGAAAATTAACAAACGAAATGTAAAATATTTTTAATGTTTTTTTTTTTTATAAAAAAAAATGCAGCTTCACGCTGTATCCTGCACAGCAGGCTGGCAGAAGGAATCTAGTGTTAAGACACTCCGTTTCCCACTTTCCGCCAAGTTCTGGAGGCGTTGCGTGTTGATTGGCGGACCTCAACGCCGCGCGAAGAAATAGAAATATAAATGTAATTAAATATTTCATTTCCTCGAGTGGGGATCGAATCCACAACCAATCGATTTTACAGTCACACTTTGTGCCCCTGCGTCACGACTGGCCTCAATTTTTTTTTTATTTAATTGATACTAAACAGCGTTTCGAACTGCTAATCAACGTGCATTGTTAAATTATCTCAACGATCGAGAATAATATTATAAGATCCTATTTGTATATTGGGACCGTATATAATTTAAAAAAAATAAATAAATCAGCTTCACACAGTATAGCACAGAAAACAGAGGGAACTTAGTACTAAGACACTCTCCTCCCCACTTTCCGCAGAATTCTCAAGGCATTACATGTTGAGTGGCGGAACTCAACACCGCGCTTTGTCTCGACACTAGAGCGAAGTAATGAACATATTAAATATTTAATTTTATGCTTGTGCCCCTGCGCCAGGACTGTCCTCGTAAGTAGCTTTATTCTTTGTAATGACATTATCGCTTCGTTCTTTTGTAATAACTTTTGAACACCGACAATATGAAAGGTTTTTAAAAGTAATTTAAAAAAAAAACGACTTCAAGTACATGTCAATTAGCTAAGTAACGCGTGGATTCTCATATTTCCAAATCATTGAAATAATTGTGATGAAACTTTGACTTGACTTTGAGTTTGAATATATTTGATTTAATTAAAACAAAGTAATATCGTTTAGTATTCGACATTTTTTTTAGATAACGAATGAAAACTAATATATATCCTTGTATATTTCGATTAAAAAAGAAAATAACATAATTTTCGTACATTCAGATAACAGAACAATCAAAATGGATACAATATAAGACTGCTTTTATCCAAACTATTCATAATTGAATATTTTTATCGTGATTCATTTATTTAAATTATGATATCTATCGCGTACGCGCCATTACCTCGTCCCAAATGTCAAATTATAGACTAAATATGGTAATAGTAACTTTATGACATATAAACCTCCACAGATAACGAATCATTGAATAATTATGATAATTGAAAAATATTTGGGGGGAAACAGATTCGATAAAATAAAAATGTAAAACGTTAAGATTGGAGCCCGGGGGCGGGGGCGGAGTTCTAGTCATTATTAATAATTTATGCCAGAGAAGTCTCGCCGCCGGCGGAATTACAATTTGTTATCTGTTGCCGCGAGAACGAGATTTTTCTCTTCCTACCTGTGATCGGTTAACAATTATTTTTATTTATATTATATGTGGAGGGTAGAGGTTAGAAGCACCATCTCATATGTCGATTCAGCTGAAATATTTTCCGTTAAATAAGCAATAAATTATAGTTCAAAATTCAAGATACGCTATTTTTCATGACTATGGATCATTATTTTCTTTCAAAAATAGTCCCATAGCGCAACTGCATGTGGCGCGTGCTTTTAAATTTATTATCGTATCGCAACGCCACTCTTTTTTAACAAGTTGTCCAACTTTTTCAAACACGGAGACAGTACTCATTACTTTTACCCTCTATATTATTATAGACGAGGATTCATAATTTAAATTATTTTTTTGATATTATTTTAAGATTTGATTTAAGTGTATAGTGTGTTTATTTTATGTGTGTAGTGTATTTTATAGACTTAGTACAAAAACAGACAATAAAATTTTATAATTTGGCAAAATATACCAATTTGTTAAAACTAAACTACTACATCAATTTAATTAATCTACAGGAAATTATTGTAGATACAGCACTTATGACACAACTCAACGATCAAAATCACAAATGTTAAGACGCTCCGTTCAAATTAACTTCCGTTCTCCACTATCCATCAATTTAATAAAAAAAATTCTGTGTCCCGCACAAAGCAGGGTAGGCAAAGGGAACCTAGTATTAAGACACTCCGTTCCCCACTTTCTGCCGAATTCTGGAGGCATTGCGTGTTGAGTGGCAGAACTCAACGCCACGCTTTACCTCGACACCAGAGCGAAGAAATGGAAATATAAATTTAAATAAATATTTCATCTCCTCGAGTGGGGATCGAACCCACAACCAAACGGTTTTACAATCACACTTCGTGCCGCTGCGCCACGACTGGCCACCGATTTCTAGAAGCTGGAAATTAAAATTAAACATAACATTTGGACTACAAAGCGTAAAAACTAAAAAGAATCCAAAACTCTTTTAGCATAATCCAACAGCCATTTCATAGGTTTTTTTCCATCTCTATTTGAACAGCGCCGTGTCCCGACAGAGTGCGGGCTGCGGGCGGACGCCGGTATTAAATGATAACATTGAATATTTATCTTCGGACGGCTTGCTGGGAGCGATGCAACTGATTGTTGTACTGGAAAGGTCTGGTTAGGTTTTTAGATAGACACACTGGCCGTTTTCAAATTGATGTTTTCAAATCAAATTTCTTGTTAGTTTTTTTTTTAAACTTTGAATGAAGGTACAAAGCCCAGTAAGTATGTGATCAGCTTCACTAGCAGGGTAGGCGGAGGGAGCGTTGAGTTCAGCCATTTAAGACACTTCGCTCCTCATACGAATGCATGTTGAATAGCAGAACTTAACGCCACTCTTTGTAATGAAAATATTTAATATTGCATTTCTTCGAGTGGGAATCAAACCCACAACCTGTCGCAACTACATGCACACGCTTGTGCCTGTGCGCCGTGGCATCCGGTCAAAGTATCCTTTTAAAATAATATTTTTAACAATTTAAATATACACCGTTTTACACGCTTTATCTTATATGTATGTCAGGGTGGGCGGAGAGAACCTAGTGTCAAGACATTCTGTGCCCCTCGTTACTCCCGAATTCGAAGATGATATACAACGTCACGCTTTGCCTTCTTTCCAGAGTGAGGCAATCACAATATTTCAATTTCCCCAGCGGGAATCGAACAAACAACTATTGCGTTTACAGTCAGATGCTGTGCTGCTGCGCCACGACTGCCTCAGCTAATTTTGATAAAGAAAATAAGAAATAATAAAATTTTAAAAAGCTACACTACAAACTACTTACTTTTTTTTACACAACAAAAATATATACGTACGTAAATTGAACCAGCCAACCTGCAACGTTCCCTTTTACGAAACAGTGCTTATTCGAAAAATCTAGACCTAAAAGTGTTAACACTAGAATGTCCTACATCAAAGGCTCGTCCTGCCCACGTTATCTTTCCACTACAATAGACAGCTTTGACGATAAATGGACTGGTTTTGGTAAATAATGATAAAAGTCGCAAGTTCGAATCCAACTGATTTGGTATTTATTGTATGGAATATATTGAAATATATAACCATTTACTTAATTATATAAATAGTAAAAAAATTATGATATTATATATTATTTTCGATATTATTTATTTTGATATTTATTAAGTCGAAATCCGAGTGGTTTTGTTCATGTTTCTAAATATTTGTTTTTGCTTAGGGTGTATATTTAAATTGTTAAAAATATTATTTTAAAAGGATACTTTGACCGGATATTTAAGGCCAACCACGGCGCACAAGCGTGTGCATGTAGTTGCGACAGGTTGTGGGTTCGATATCTACTCGAAGAAATATAATATTAAATATTTTTATTACAAAGAGTAAAATAAATGATGATGACAAAAACACTAAAATAAATGATGATTTGATGAATTCATCCCATTTTCCATATCTCTAAAATAAGAAAAGAGTAGAGCATGGAGAGATTTTTATATACCTGCATATTTTATTTTAGAAGCGGCCGTGGCTCATTGGTACCTACAACATCTGATTGTTAAACTGCGACTGCGTTGTGAGTTTGATTTCAAGTCGGGGGAATGAACTATGTTTTTTTGCATACAAATTTCTTTCTTTATTAATTACATTTATTATTCAAATTTATATAAACGAAGAGATCGGACCTATAATCGTCTTCACTGTCATACATTAACCCACTGCGGCATGGTCGCCTATATACATAAATAATAATTAAAAAATCAGCTTCACGCTGTATCCCGCACACAGCAGGTTAGGCAGAGGGAACCTAGTGTTAAGCCACTCCGTTACTCTCTTTTTGCCGAATTCTGGAGGCATTGCGTGTTGAGTGGCAAAACTCAACGCCGCGCTTAAATAATAATATAAAATATTTTTATATACATATGTACTAATCGTCACTCGCCATTTAGTTTCCATGGACGTTAAGATATGAAATGGAAAATCTTTTTTTTTCCTTTCTTTAGGATCTGTAACCTACCAAAATTTGAAATTTCAACTTTCTAAATCTTAGTACTTTCGTCTTTTAATTTTCTCGTAAACGTCAGTCACAAAGCAACGGGAGAATTTATACGTATAAAGTACACGTTACTTATTTACAATGTGGCACATCCCTATTAGGCGGGGACTTGTTCAACTCGTTTGGTTCGATGTATGAGGCTAATGATGCACCGTGCGCTTGTTACCTACAGTGGTATTACTGTGCATGTTTTAAAATATGCTTTGAAATTATTCTTTATGTACTTACTGTTATAATGTTTTATAGTTTGTTAGGGAACTTAATACTTTTATAATTATTAAGGAAATAGCGTTCATTTTGGTTTTTGTGTTTTATATATATTATTTAACTAGTAGTAACTTGAAGCCAGTCGTGGCGCATAAACGTAGTTGTAGGTTCGATTCCCACTCGGCGAAATGAGATATTTTATATTACCTATTCCTCGGTCTGGTCTGGTAGAGGAATTACGCGATAATTTGATTATTGAACATGACTCAACACTACCGGGAAGTGGGCAACAGAAGGGTCCTAAATCTTAATGGGAATGGATTATATTGGAACTAGGAAGCTAGTGCTAGGTTCCCAGGTTACCTCTGGATACTGTGCTACATGCGGGATACAGTGTGAAGTATACATTTTTCGTTTGTTATGTGAAATATTAATCATTAGATTTTTTTTTTCAGCTTTATATTTTCTCAGCATACAGTAGAGTATGTAGAAAGACCGTATGTTTTTACACTCCGCTTTACGCTTCTCTTATGTTAAACACATTATAAATATATTCAGAGACCGTCATGGTGCAACGGCAAAAGCATGTGATTGTAACGCGACGGTTGAAGGTTCGATTCCCACTCGGAGGAATGAATTAATGTTTTAATATTTTCATTTCTTCGCCTTGGTACCATGGCAAAGGGGCGTTGAATTCAGCCATTTAACTACATGTTGCTTGAAAATTTGCGGAAAGTAGGGGACAGTGTGCCTTAACACTAGGTTCCCTCTACCTACCCTGATGTATACGGGATACAGCGTGAAGTTGAAAATATAATATAATAAATAGATATATCCACCTGAATATAGATCAAACCCACTATTATTGCGATTACAATTAGACACTTAAACTACATTACAATGGTGTAATTTGAAATATTTTATTATATGTTTATTATATTTATAATGTGTAACAGGTAAATAATTCCTTAAAATATTTTTTTAATTAAAAAAACAATGCCGTATATTTATATATAAATTTAAATTAAAATGTTAAAGATATTCTTTTAACGCTATAATGGTGCAGTTAGCGTTCGATTAAATACGATAGGTGCGAGTTAACTCTCATCTGCATTGGTTCTTGTATTGCAAGTATCTCACTGGCTTGTATTAACCAAAGGCTATCTCTTAATATGCCACACTACGTGTTAAGTGGCATTACTCTACCTTGCACTTTGCCTAACAACGCGAGGACATGAAGACAATTCATGATCCCCGAATAGGAATCAAACCCACAATCATCGCTTTTACAACCAAACGATGTTCCACTGCGCCATGATGACCTCATATATATTTCTTAAAACAAATGATATCAAAGGAATGGGTGAACAAAATAAAAAAAACACATCACCGTTTAAACACAATATATTATTAAAAAAAAACAATACAATACAAGAACAATATTGTAGAATCATCTTTACAGAGCGGAGGCGTTGCTGTACACACATACACACAAACTACTATTATTGTTATAAATACATAAGGGAACTGAACTCGTATACCTTTGCTTAGCATTAGGCCATTTGCCTGTGATAATAACTTCGTAACTTTCCAAAATATTGAAAACAGGTAGTCATTCCAAAATAATCTATAAAATTTAAAAAAAATCATGTAACATATTCATATAAACAAGAAATTACATATAAAACACATGTAAAAATTATGTCTGTGTGTACACCTAAAGCCAAAACATTGCTTTCAGCTACAACAACCCTTAAACCGTAAACAATATTAAACTAAATTTCAAAAAATGGCTATTTTAAAACACAATTTATAGACCCAAAAGCAATGTCACATCGTCCGTAATACAATAACTATATTAATGAGGGCACTACCGTTAAGTCTTTAATCACATTTATAAACTACAATTTTCAAAGTCACATTATTAATTGTTAAATTATTTAAAAAAAATAATAAAAATCAGAAAAAAATATCATAATATTTAAAATGTTACTTTGAAAACTAAAATACGGGGCATATTAGCCGTACGTTATTTATGCCCCACGACCGTCAGTGCCCCCGCCGCCATTTTACATCATGTATGTATGTATGTATGTTTATCAATCAATATCTATATACGCTGAATGTATACACACATCACAATATTATTATTTAAACTACATTCGAAGTTTATATTTAACTTTTAAAATATCACAACGTCCTTTTTCGTTTGTCACACACTTTTTTTAAACATTGAAAGTTCGAGCACTTTGTTTTTTTTTTTTAAATTCCAAAGGACAAGCGCCAGCTAGAGGCTACACTACGATAGACTACAAAATTTTATATATATAATCGTATATATATATAAATATATATATATATATATATAAATATATATATATAAAAAAAATATTAACCACTCTGCCCTACTATAGGGGACACAATTGTGTGTAAACAGTTGTTATAACCTAAACCTAGCCTTATTATATATAATATTACACGCAATTATGACCTCTATATTACAATACAAAGTTGTAAGTGTCAATTTTGTTGTTTTTTTTAGCATAAATCGCACAAATGCCATATTTTTAAAAAATTACACACTCTTACCTGATTCTTTTTAAGCATAAGCGATAAAAGCTATGTTACATTGCCTCCGAGGACTTCGCAAAGGCATACATGTGCGTAAATATGTAGAGAAATTGTTTTTTTATATACATTTTAATACGATCTACACTACATTATTAAATATTTATTATATTTTTACATTGAAAAATGCCCCCCCGTTTGTTTACTTCCTCAGTAAGCCTCAGGTTTAAGTGTTAGTTATAATATAATGATTTAAGATATTAATGTTATTTTTTTTGTTGCAGTCCTTACAAGAATTTAGTTTCTATCTAGATGATACCTTATAATAGCCAGATAATTTTGATTACTTTTATTTTTTTTAATAATAGTCAGTAAATATAATTTACATTAGTGTGTTATATATTTTTACATTACATACGACCACAAAGTACGATACACTTTTGACAATTTAGTTTAGACAAAATGTGATAATTTTAATAAATATTATCATGTGTTAGGGACCACCCATACATATGTTCACAAAAGTATTGAAAGAAATATATATGATATATTTTTTAATTGTTAATAAAAGAAAGATTAAGAAAATGGAATTTAAATTGGCGATACGCAATAAAAACCTAGTAAATGCAACTTCATTTTTTTCAACTTATTCAACGTTAGCTTTGTAATATGTCTATTAATATTATTATTATTATTATTCATATATTGTACAATGGCCTTAACAACATACTTCTTATACTAAATATATCAGAAAAAAAATCATCAATCACTAGGTTTTCACTTCGTAGCGACGATATTGGCATTTTCAAGAATGAATAACACTACAGCTTTTCAGATTTAAGAAAATAATAATATAAACCATATAGATAAACAAAAAGGATGTTTTAATAACCATATTAAACTTTGTACAGACAAAAATTTATACGAAATGCGAGTAAAATTTTAAATTTTTGACAAATATCCAAACGTACACAGATAATATAAAACAAATATATATTAAGCTGACAAATATGTTAAGTACGAGTATCCGAATGCAAAATTAATATGTATGAATATGTAAGTATAAATAATGTTCATTAGATTGGGCGTGTGAGAGAAAGAGATGACAAATTACATAGACACATGAGAAAATCTATATCTCGTTTTACCTTCACGCATTATCCCGCACAACACTGTAAGGGTTACCAGATCGAAAATAATTCATTCCCCCAAGTGGGAATCGATCTCACAACCATCGCATAAATGGTCGCAGGCTTGAGATTTCAGGCTCAGTTTATTTACATTTCATGTTCTTGAGAGTGCTCTGTATTTTATTTTATTTGTATCTGTATTTTATTGGCTTAGCTATAGATTGTTTTCTATTTCTTGAGTGGAAAATAATAAAAGACAGACAATTTACAAATTTTGTAAGCTTTATTCAGATTTTAAAATTTTAGAGGTTATTTATAGATTTTAGATATTTATTTACTGCTAATTATAAATGTTTGTTGGTTGAAATGTGACTAAATTATAGTAAAATTAATATATTCAGTTTACTATTACTCATTTTCATATAATAGAAGTAGTAAAAAAATCTTAGGACAAATGTGTAATAGCATAAGAGAGAAAGAGACAAAGTATATATGATATATATAAGTATATATGATTTTTAAAACTTTGTTTAGAGTGAGAAACTTGTTATTTTTCTTATTTATTTGAGAGTCAATATTGGTAAAATTAAAAGTATTGGAAAAAAAGGTATCTTAGAACTCGATATTTTAAAAATAAATTTAAACCAATTCCCTTTCTCAAAGAAAATTTCTATTTCATTATATAAAATTGAAAAGTTACCAAAAAATCTAAAATATTTTCCAATTAAAATCTCAAATTTCCAACGCGCCCAATCTAATCGCCTAACAAAAAAATAATCAAACACTATATACCTGTTATAACGATCACGTCTACCAACCGATGACCTCCGGAACATATAAGGCAAGAGAGAAGAGCAATCTCCGAGGGAAATTGGAGGTAGAGGTAGAAACCCGAAGGATAATGGTGGGAGGGAGCGTTAAAAACACCCCCAAACAATCAACCCTTATACCTTGCGTTACAATCGTGTCTTCCAATCGACGACCTCCAGAACTTATTGGGCAAGAGCATTCTCCGGGGGATGTTGGAGGTGGAGATCCAGGAAAAATTCGGGGGATGCGTCAAAAACATTCCCGAATACTCAAACACTATACCTGGCGTTACGATCGCGTCTTCCTGCGGACGACCTTGGGTGCAAGAGCGTCCTCCGGGGACTGTTTGAGGTGGACGTGGAGATGGAGATCCGGGAGGTCCGGGGGATCCGAGGGGTGTTGGGGGTGCGTCGTCAGCGACGTAGCAGAGCCGGTAGATCGGCAAAGGCACAGGCTCCCAAGGAAGCTCTTGCCATACGACGGAGGAGATCTGCTGTGTGGGAGACACAGGCCTCGACTGGTGATACTGATTGCATGCCTTGCCATTCTGGAAATAGATTGTTTATATTTATGTAGCCCGTGATTATAAACACGACGGTTGTGGGTTCACATCCCGGTCAGGAAATTAAATATTTGTTTTTCCTTTTGAACTTTTTAAATTTATACACTGCTATATGCAGAATACAGAATATGAAGTTTTAAATAAAATAAAACAATGAATATTTACCAAGTATAGCGGCGTTAAACGCCTCACAGACGGGTTCGCGCCACACCGCCTCCAGCTGCCAGCCGTTGGGACTGTCCCACGGGTTGCTGTAGGCGAGGAGACTGAAGGCATCCTGAAAATTATATTTATTACCTGTATCTTAATAATCAAGACTACTACTATTATCCATTTTTTTATTGGTTCCGCAGTTAGTTTAAGAAAATTAATAAAATTTATTTAGAAGCTAATTATATAATCATTATTAAAAACTTATATAGAACGAATATCATTATATTTACTTTAAACGGAGTTCATATCCTGTTATAAATATTAAATAAACATACAAACCAAATTATATTTATTTCTATACACAAATAAAATTATGAATACAATTATATAAGTTAAAAAATATCTAATAAAAAATATTTACCTCTAGCATGGATTTTAAATAATGGTCCGGTTTCAAATCTTGACTCATCGCGTACAACTCCCTACCGAAGGCGAGCATACGCTCCACGGACGCTCGAGCACCGCAACCATCAGCATCTATTGTATTTTGTTGATTATTAGTGTTTTTGTTCCGAAATAAGTAGTGAACTTGGTCTAAAATTTAATTTGAACAAAAATAGTTTCATTTCGAAAGAAATTAATTCATAATTAATTTTTGTTTTGGAAAACTGTAATGAAAACTTATAGTGCTTAAAGTATAAAAAAATGTTGATATTTCGTATTAGAGCAAAAGAAATTGATGACTGGCAAAGATATCGAGCGAACGACAGCGACGGTAGGGAAAAATCGCATTCGCTTTTATTATAACATCGAATAAATAAGGCATCATTTGGTATTGGTGTTGTTGTTTTCTCTAATTAAACTTGAAAAAGATTTACTTTAAAATTACATTTTAAGAAAAAAAGTAGCCTTCGTGACTAGGTTACAAATATCAACATTTTTCTTAAAAATCATATCAACATTTTTCTTAAAAATAATAATTTTAGACCAAGTTTTGCTTTGATGAAATAAAAATTAGACTGATATTTCATTCACAGCACTCGTTTGGTTAGTAAGAGCTGGTAGAATCAGTTTTGGTTGAAAGTGACTGATATTGACATTGTGTGAATATGTGGAAAAAATAATACAATAAATATATGTGAAATATAATAATTTAAAAAAAAACGTGTACGTTATCCATATTTAGAATAATTAATAATAATAAAAATAGTTACTTGGACATATATTTATTTATGTATTCTGTGCAAATTTGCAAGTGTCATATAATCTGTATATAAGTAGTATAGTATATAATATTAAATGACAAGATGAATGTGATAGTCAAGAAATGAAAATAATTACTAAAAAATCGATTTATTATTAGAAAACATGATTATCAATCTATTTTGATTAAATATAAGCCAATTTGAGACACTAAGATTATTATTATTTCATATACATATAACAACACAAAACACGCACCAGATTTTAGCATGCATATACATAACATCAAGCATGGTACGTTCTTTCGATAAAAGATATTTTTTAAAATCGTGCCAAGTTTACACATTTGCTTTATTAAACATAAAACAATCGAGCACGAACCAATAATACATAATTAAAAAAATATAAGAAAAATAAAATATATTACAAATATTGTGAAGGGAATAAGTGATTCTTTCAAACATTGCTTAAAAGTAACTAATGTTTCTCATACATGTTTTGTATAAATAAAAATATACAATCGTTACTGAAAAATTAAAATTTTAAAACGCATTTCAGATGACAGATAATTATTATTGTAATGTTCATATAAAAAAAATATTCGAACTAAAATATTGATCCAAGGTCTGATATAGTCGCAATGTAATTTAGTCAGGTTATGCACAAAATAAACTCAAGGTAAAAAAAAAATGTTATCTGTGACAGACGTCACTAAGTAATAAAATATGCAAGCAAATAGAAAATAAAAATTCTATTAATATTTATATGTGTATATGAAGCACTATAATTAATACACAGTTAATCATTGATAATTATAAAAAATAGTGGTCATTTATTTAAAAAAAAACAACAAAATCTGCAATTCAGATATGACTAGATAAAAATCAAGGAACAAAAAAACCAAAAAAGAAAAATAATTCATGAAACATTATATAATATGTTGATAAAAACTACTAAGTATAAATTTGGTAAACATTATACATGTTCTTTGGATAGGATAACATATGTAGTGACTATAGAATCGATCATAAAATATAATTTATGGCACAATTTAAAAAAAAGGTTACCTTTTTTTAATTTTTCTCCTCTCTAATTTATTTAGACAAAAGGCTAAATGGTTAAGATCAAAATATTTGTAGAACTCAAAATTGAACGTAAAGTCCTGAATCATCTTGTTAAAATAGTCTATCGAAGCTACATCAAAAGGGTGGACAAGCATATTGTGTAATAACTTAAAGTAATAGGAAAATGCAACAAAAAAAATGGTAGTACGTTCACATTAGAAAGTCCATACAAATCTAAAACCCGGTTTCCACCGCAAAGGAGATATGAGCCGGTAATGCTTAGACGTCTTTTAAAACAAAATGTTTTATATTTCCATCAACAGAAAAGTTTTTATTTGATTATTACCGCCTGTTTCAGCCCGTTCGGTTTATTTATTGGTGGAAATAGTAGTATGAAATTTACTCTTGCGAGTTCAACGTAGTCATTAATGGGTAGAAGACGAGCTGTAGGCACCAATAAGAGAAAAAGTGATGTACCACCAGTAATCTACATATTAAACACAAGCAAAATCATGAATATAGTTAAGGAGACGGCAAAATTACACACGTATAAACACATTAATACTATGGTGCGTGAAAGAAGAAAAAGAGAAAAAGTATTATTTAGCTATAAAGATAGAGAAATATTTTTGCTAACAGAAATAAATTGTAACAATAGTATAAAAATTTCAATGTGGCCTGATAAGAACGTATGGCTTAACAGTCAGAGCTCTAGTACGTTAACCAAGAGGCGCTGGTTCGAGTAGTGCTACGTTGATTTTTTTTAGGTTTACTAAAATACTTTTCTTTCTACGGTAGCTTAGGAATGTATGGCAAGGTGAGATTAAGAATACACGCCGGGCATGCATAACAACATAAAGTGCTACTAACTTAACCAATCTTACAAAACACAAGCAAAAACTTAAATTTGGTAAAAGCTAAGGCGAAACAACACATGGTAAACCTGGAAAATGCGTTAAACATGAAAAACATGGCAGCCATGGTGGTGGTGGTTTGTAGCTAGTGATGGTGGATTAGTCAGGTAGGGTAAGGCAGCAATACGCACCGCTGCGGCGCGGCAGCAGCGCGGCGACGCACGCGGTGACGCCGGGCATGCCCTTCACCAGCGGCAGCTCCTCGCCCTCATACACACCCACACCTACAACCCACGCTATGCTACCGATGCCAGATCGAACCCCAAAACCCCCTAAACCTAACCTATGCTGCTGAAACCCATGAATCCCAGTGGTGATCGTTTCTCAACCTCATTTGTTATTTAAAAAATGACTGTCCAAGTAGAAAGCAAAATTTTAATCAGTTAATTAAATTGAAGATAAAAAAAAACTCAGTAAATGTAACTTACCTCTACAAAACTTACTTAAGTTAATTCAAATTATAATAAAGTAAACATTAGACTTGAGCATTAATTATCCTACTGTATTAAAAAAGTTGAGAAACGATGCCCTTATCAGAATAAACCAAAAAAAAAAAACAGGAACAGTTATTGTGACACAATAACCCATAAAGATGCAGAAAAAAATATATCTCCATTTATTGTTGATACATCTCATGGTAGAAAGGAAACTATTTTTTAGAATATAATCGTATCACAATAAACGTTCTTTACAACTGTTACACAACTAGGGGTCAGCAACCTTTAGCCAATGGTCCTGGTGGCCTAGTGGCCAATGACCAGGTGTAAGTGATCAGTCACTTCGAGATTAGGGATGCTACGAATGAAATTTTGTATTTGTATCCTTTTCGAATAAAAAATGATCCATCCTCTCTATCAAACAATACCAACAATCTATCATTATAATTGCCCAATTGAAAGAGCTTCGACTATACTAACAATTATCCGGACTCTTACGATTACGAAAACTTTTTTACAGTGTACGACAGTGTCCGAAAGTGTCCGCAACGGTTACGGAACTTCGTAACATCCCTTTTAGTGGCCCAGTGACTAGTGGCTAGTGACCATTGTTGGACACTACGCGAAATAATAAAAAGAAGCGTATTATACCACTAAGTGCGTATGTATGCCTACATGAAGTGAGGGACAGGCGTAAGAAGCTAACATGCAAATCGAATTTATTACTCATATAAATACCTATATTCGCTTTCATTTAGAAAAAAAATATTACAAACAAACTAATTCAGAAAAGGGTGTATAAATAAAAATATAATAAATTAATAACGTATTAATACCACTAAAGGATATTTTTATTTGTTTTCATTTTTAAAATAAAAATAATCTTTAAAAAATATCCAAGAAATCAAATCAACTAAACTTAATGTCCAAATTGCGATTTGACAAAGTTTATATAATACTATTTTCATTTCTTTTTTTAATAAATCAATGGTTTTAAGCAGCTATTTTGATAATAACATATATTTTTCCAAACAATGCATCCCATTATGGAATGGGTAATGTCTTTTAATAAATATCTTTATATTTTCATAGTTTACAAAGCTTCGCTGCCTTAAAATTAGTATCAATAGCAAATAAAATTATGGTAAGTTTTCAATTTCGGCGTAAAGTGGGAAACGGAAGTGTCTTAATGGTAACGGAGTGTCTTAATACTAGAATCCCAGGTTACTCTGTCTACTCTACTACGTGCCGAATACTAAAAAACAAATTTTCAATATTCACTATAATAATTGTTAACTTTATGTAACATGTTAAGACGAAATAAAAAAAAAATAATAATCATTTAACATAATGAATATAGGCATTTAAAGCAAAAGCTTAGCTAAAATTTAAACCCTAACGATAAATAGCAAAATTTAGTAAATGATATTTTTTTATATATAAAAAAAAATACAGAACGATATTAAATGTCATGATATATTAATTATATTTAAAATAAATAAAATAAAAGAGCAAAACTAAAAAGCGATGAGCAAATAAAAAATAATGGGGATATAAATAAATAAAAATAATAATATACTTAAGTTAATTAAATATGGATGACATGACCAGCAAATAATATATAAATTAAACACACTGTATAAATGTATTATAAATCTTATACATAATGTGTATATATAACTTTCTATTTATTAAAATTTTTGTGATAACATTTAATATCAATGTAAAAGTTTGTAAGGAAAGATGTTTGTTCCACGTTCACACAAAAATTACTAAACAGATTTAGATGAAACTTTACAGTAATATAATTTTTATATCAGAATAACACAGGCTATAATTTATGTTTAGATTTTGTACAATTTGGCTATAATATAACAATATATTTATGTGGACAATGCCACGCGTGGGCCGCTAGTATGTATATAAAATACATTCATTAGAATCCTAGTCTAGTCCTTAAATGGGTGAGTTAATATACAATAATAATAAATAGTTAATTTAAAGATTTACTTATACATAAAAAATATATTTCCGCTTATTTTACACACAATTGAAAATCGCGTAAACAGTGTGTTAAAATTAATTATAATTCTTATATCCTATATAATAATAGACAATATAAGGAAACAATGGGAAATTTATTAAAAGGAAGGGTGACTGTTAGTAAGGGATAGTGTCCACTATGGAGAAAAAAGAAAAAAAATAGTAATACAAATAATTTTCTTTAGGAAAAAAAATACTTATTTATTCTGTTGAGTTATCGAAATAGGTGAATTGTTATAATGCACCTTCACGCTCTATCCCGCCTAGAGCAGAATAGGCAAACGGGAACCCTTGGCTATGACACTTCTTACCTTCTGCCCAATTTTCAAGTCTTAAGATTGCGTATGACATGGGTGAACTCTACGCCAACAATATTTCTGGTCGTACCGCCGTTGAATTCCGCCATTCAACACGCAATGTTTCGAAAATTCGACAGAAAGTGAGTAAGGGAGTGTCTTAGCACTAGATTGCCTCTGCTTACCCTAGTTATATGTGGAATACAACGATTAAAACTAAACAAAATGCAACGATTTATACTAAGAAAAAAATACCAAATAAGCTCAAGAAGCTTTACATAAAAAACAAAAAAAAACAATGGGAAAAAAATCTATGGAAAAGTATAATGAGAAAGGACAACTGAGGAAAAGGGAGGATTATATAGATATTAGGTAAGTACATACCATGGTGTTCCCCATTGGAGGGGGGCGCCATGTCCACGTCGCAGGTGTGCCGGAGCTCCGTATCTACGTCTGTATCTGGACATTCCGATACTCCTGGAAATTAATGGGTAAATAGAATAATTACATATACATTTTTGAAAAAAAATGATTTTTATTACAATTTCAATGTAGTTTGATGAGAAGGTATGGCTAGATAGTATAGATTTCGCTGTGATTAAATTTTTAGTAATTAGGAGCTTATTTTGATTTTCATTATATATACTATGTTATAAATAGAAAGTATTTAACCCTTTAATAGTATGCGCATATTGTTAAAAAAGAATGATTTCGTCACATTACGCAAAGGGAACCAACTGTAAAGACAGTGCGTCTTGTGTGGCGGGACTCAACACGCACTCTTTGCCTTCTTATCAGAGCGAGAAAAAGAAACCATTCCCTCGATTGCCGCACTGCGCCACGACTGCTTTAAATTTGTAATATTTTCGTAGGGAAGTGCAACTACCCACCATTACTATGCATATGTTCGCCGTTGGCCGCCAGCGGGGGCGCCCGGCCCGTGTGAGATATCACCGAGGTCGCCACGCCGTTGCTTCCCTCTGAGCCCTCTGTACCCTCTATTCCTTCAGTCTCTGAACCCTCCGGACCTTCTGAACCCTCGGAGCGTAGAGCCTGAAACGTGTCAATTTTATTGTTAAAGGATGAATAATGTTATAAAATGGTAATGTATAAACATTTCTGGTAAGGTCAGGAAAATTATTTGAAAAAATAAGTACTTTTCTAATATTAAAATCATAATTATACATAGTAAAATTATTATTTATTATTTATTTTCTTGTTATAAGAAAGGATAGCACCGAACCCTATAGTCTCTGCATATTTCTTTTATTTTATTACTTTTCTCATACAGAAAAATTACCTTTAGATGATTAAACAACATGTTATTCAAAACAAACATTTGTGAACATGCAATGCGAGCGCACTAAATGAATTTGCATTTGTGAAATTATTATCAGCTATTTATTGTTTTGGACTCTATAAATAACTAAATTTAAAATATAATAAATGAATTGAATATCAAGTCTCGTCTTTATTACCATTGTCGTAATGGCATACATATCCCACATACTCGTATTATCAATATTAGAGAAAAACATGGGCCCTAATTTATACATTATATATTTATATAATATTATTTATTTTATGAACAAAAATTGATCTGGACCGTCGCAAGTTACATCTAATAAATTAGTTAATCAGACCCATTGATAATATTCAAAAACTGCTTAAACATAAACAAGTATATTATCGAAAGGGCGATCCACCTGCGAGTCGGAGCCGTTGACCATCTCCACGAACTGGCGGCACTTGAGCAGCAGCAGCAGCTCGGCGTCGCGCTCCAGCAGGCCCGGGTACAGGCGCCGCGCCGCCTCCACCGCCTCGCCCACGCGCCCGCGCAGGATCAGCTTGGATATCCCTTAAACGTTTATTTTTATATATTTTTATACATTACTTGGGCCACAAAGTATTAAAATTATTTTAAATGTATCAATTAAAAAGTCACTCGCAAAATCTTTACTACTATCTTACTCTTTACATTTTGCGAATAGAACATTTACAGAAGTATAGCAGGGAATTTTAAACATTTTTAAAGTGTTATTCCACACTTAGGAAAGAAAAATACTTATTTAGAAAACGTATAAAGTATTTTTCTTTCCTAAGTGTGGAATAACACTTTAAAAATGTTTAAAATATTTAAAAAATAGTATTCTCTCTTGCCAAACGATAATTCTTAGTAATTATCTTTGGGTAGCGGAAATTTGTAAAAATCTCCCTACAGAGATGCTAACAACATAAATAAATTGTAACAAGCGTATAAAAATTTCGACGCAGCTTGGCGAGAACGCATGGCTTAGTGGTCAGAGCGCCTGGCCGGTTTCCAGGAAGCGCGGGTTGGAGTCCCGCTGCGTTCAAATTTTTATACGTTTTCTAAATAAGTATAGCAGGGTAGGTAGAGGTAGCCTACAGTTAACTTCATTCCCCACCAACCGCCTAATTTCCGGGACATCGAACAGCTTCTTCAACGACGAAATTAAAAATATTAAATATTTTGCACGAATGAATCCACAATCGTAGCGTATACAGTCAAACACTGTATCCCTTCGATGGGGTGTCAAGATGTTATATAGCGCTCGGTGTCACAGGCGGAAAACTTATTTAATATTACAATATGTTCGTCTGATAGGCGGCCGGGAGCCACAAAACGCTGACAAAGGAGAGATCGGGTGAACAGCGCCGGTGGGGAAGGAATTTCTTCTGTTCCCACACTTACTGTTCCATCGGGAATAGTTAAGTCGTAGATTAAGTTAGATTTAGTTAGGTTTAGATTCAATATTGTTTCTCCAACATTGAGGACAGTTATATATAAATTAGATTTATTTTTTGTATTTCAATTTAAAATTTTAGTAATATAACTTTATATAAAAAAACGTATTTTCTTAACGCTCCAACTGCAGCCTACGTAACTAAGAGACCATCGTTTTTTAAATTTTTATTTATAATATAAATATAAATTCATAGTTAAAAATATTAATTTATTTGTATGTACATTTCTCTGTAGACACAGATAATTATTTTTAAACTGTTGCAGTAGATGATGTGGGTATTTATTATATTTAAAACAATAAAAAAAAGCAATATAAATACAAAATACATTAACAACCAAAATAACTTTTGCTTTTTTGATTTAAATGAACGAGTGAAGAGAAGTTCAAGTAGTCAAATCCGCGCACGGACGGCACGGGTCGGGTCGCTAGTATTAAATAAGATTTATTATAATTATAATGAGGCCAGTCGTGACGCAGCGGCACGAGGTGTGACTGTAAAACCGACTGGTTGTGGGTTCGATCCCCACTCGAAGTAGTAAAATATTTACTTAAATTTATATTTCCATTTATCTCTGGTGTCGAGGTTAAGCGCGGCGTTGAGTTCTGCCACTCAATACGCAATGCCTCCAGAATTCGGCAGAAAGTGGGGAACGGAGTGTCTTAACACTAGGTTCCCCCCTCAGCCTACACTGCTATGTGCACTGCTATATTTATTTTGTTTATAATTATAAAGTCTTGCAAAATTGCAAGACTATCAAAAATATGAAAGACTCATTTGAGTGTTCCCCTCCACGGAAATCTTTAGTAAAAGGCGAAAGACTTATACGTTTTGAAGGGATACCAGAGATAATGAATTTTTTCGGTGCGTGATATTTACGCTTTCGAGAACGACAAGTCGATAGCGCGATTCAGAATTGCGATGTAAATGTACAGCGCCATCTATCGGCAAGAACTAATAATCGTTTTGAGTAGTCTTTTTTTTTTTTTCCTTTGGTGTTTTTTTTATATCTTTTTTACTTCTTGTTTATTTATTTTTTTATTCATTTATTCCCTAGAGTTTAACATATAACGCATGGTTAATATTAATAATGAGTTGATTATTCCCGACACCACACTTTATCAACCAGAGAAAAAAAATGAAAATAGTTTATTTCCCCGCACAGAAACTCGGTTCCACTGCGCCACGACGGCTTTAGAATCAAAAATCTAAATATTTATTATTACATATTATAAAAAAAATATACAAACTTTGTCTATTCTTAATAGAGGCTATATCTTCGTCAATGGGCTGTCCCGTGGCGCGAGAGAACGCCTGCGCCGTACTGCAGTACCCATGGTGGACTAGATACGTTGATACCATTCTGCAAATAAATAGTTACCAAATTGTTAATTTCACGCTGTATTCCGCAGGGAAGGCGATGAAACGTAGTGCTGGAACACGTCGTTCCAAACTTATAGCTGTATTTTCGAGACATTACGTTTTGAGCGGTGGAACTCTACGTAAAAATCTGAGGTTTTTAGGTAGGAATAGAAATCGTTCCACCAGCATTTACCAGATAGGAGTATTTTTGTTTATTATATTATTTTATATTTATTAATTTGCTGTAATTCAAATAAATAAATTTATGTACTATAAAAAGTAAAGGAAACAATAAACACTCCATTACAAATTGTGACAAAAACAAAACTCAATAGACATAACAATATACATAACGAAAACCTCAGCCTCCCATAAATTCCCCTCAATCACCAGTCCCTCCCTAACATAAAACCTGATACCACTGCCCCTGCTCATCACTCAAAGGGAAAAGGAATTCATCGATTGCCAAACGGGTTCCACTAAGAAGTTCCCTTAACATAACCCATATGCCACCATATCCCACTACATAAAAACATAAGCCCTCCAGTCATCTGTGCCTAACCTACGTAACTCTTACTGCCATTATCCCTGCTCATCAAGGAAAGCAAACCAATAGAAGACCAAACGAGTCCTACTATAGATTTTCCTTATCAAGTCCACTATATCGATATATTTAAAGAAAAAAAAATTAATTCCCCCATCAGTCATCAGTCCCTCACCTATGTAGAACCTGCTGCCACTGCCCCTGCTCATCGGGCAAAGGAAATTCATCGATGGCCAAACGGGTCCTAGCGCGGAGTTCTCTTAACATGTCCTCTATGTCGAAAACGAACGGTTGCTGGCCGAAAT
This sequence comes from Heliconius erato x Heliconius himera, assembly GCA_013421005.1. Lineage (NCBI taxonomy): Eukaryota > Metazoa > Arthropoda > Insecta > Lepidoptera > Nymphalidae > Heliconius > Heliconius erato x Heliconius himera. The sequence goes on along the minus strand of JAATLQ010014010.1, from coordinate 25,277 downwards.
TCGCATCGACCACTTCACCTGGTGTCTGTAGACCTACTGTTGGGTACAGGTTTGGCTGTGGAAGAAAAATATTTAGATAAGAAGCTTCCAATTGGAAGTATTCCTTATTTAAATAAACTCTTAAAAGTATCTTCGAGATTAATAATCTACCACCTAATCGGATCGTGGTTCTGCTGGGAAATTTTTAAAACAAACTCAACCGACGTTCTTTAACTGTGTTATATTAAATAGTTGAAAATTAATATTTTTCAATGGTGATATATTTGTAGTACCCACATATGCGGTATAGGTAAAACTGAAACACGGGTGGACTGTTCACGAAATACTGCAAAGTGTTCGAAACATCGGGTTTCCAAAAATGTATAATACCAAATACACGCGATTATTTCAGTTAAAATAGTTTCATTTTCAATGTTGTAATAATAGTGAAAATCAAACAACTTATTAAATCTGAAACATACCTGCACTATTAAATTTTTGATCCTTTAAAAGAAATTGAAAAAATATTCCGACCCATCACAATTAACCATAATTTTTATCAAAAATTTTCAAGATGAGTATCATCAAATGAATGTATATTAAAGTTTTTAAACAGGCAGTTTATCGTTTTTTTATATATAAATGACATATTCTAATTTATCTTTAATCCAATTAATAAATACAAAAGACGAATCCACTACACTCACTGGCAGTCCTCTAAAAGCAATTCCTAGATGGTGTCCATTTTTAGTGTAGAAGCAGGTGTTGTCGACTAGATTGACGCCGCAGCCGATCACGTCGCCGGTGGTGAAGGTGGGGCCGTAGGGCTGGCCGGTGCCGGACGAGCAGAACGAGTGGCCGTCGTCGCCGTGGTACCCGTACGAGTGCTTGTCCCAACCTAGTTTGAAAGTTGTACAAGTTATGGATTCATAAAAATAAAATCGTAAAGATTAAAAAAATATATACAAAATAGGAATTAGATTTAGATAGGAATATAGGAATTTAATTTTCCCGGAGCCCCTGGCCCACCTTCTTCATACGCGCTTGGTTACCGTCTTAGATTAGTCGTCTCGCTAACGGCTGTTTTTCATTATTTAAATATAAATAAAGTTAATTTCAGTTTCCTTTGCATGTTTAGTGGCGGGACTCAAAGCCGCGCTTAACCACTTAACACCAGAGCGAAGAAATGAAAAATTAAATAATTCATTCATTCCTCGAGTGGGAATCGTATCAGCAACAGGTCGCGACGCAAGGAAACACAAGTATGCGCCGCAACTAGTCTAATTCATGGATTTGTCTCATTTTCTAAATATATGAACTAATAACAAATGAACTAGCAAACTCACCAGGAAGTCTGTTCATATTAACCCCATGGGCTGACAGTCCTATCCCCATGTACCCGTCCCGCCCCTTCGACACTATCCTCACTTCGAAGTAGTAGAGGCCGCACGCCGCCGGTATGGGGTGCGTGGCGCGGACGCTCGCCGCGTCCTTGTGTGTCTTGCCGTGACCTGGAAACCCATCGGCACTATATTAGATTACCGGTTCACCTTTGTTCATATCAAATGCTTTTGTATAAATGACATGCAGGACAAATTTATTGTTAGTGGGAACAGTTAATATTTTTTAAGACTGCCGTGGAACAACGTGTGAATGGAAACGTGGTGGTGGGTTCAATCCCAGTGGAGGGAATTACAATATTTAAATTATTTTTAATTTTCCCACTTTAGTACAAATCACCAAGCTCAGTTCTGAGAAGAATCTATTGTCCTTCTTACCTCACTTCACTAAGAAGAAACTGCCTACAAAAAAGGCGTAATATTTTGTTACTTGCATGCATTTCAAGTATGAAGCGACAAAGTTATGTTAAAGACAAGATGTTAAACAAATATTTTGAAAGATTACGAGATTACAGAAAACAATGTGGCCATCGTTATTTCATTTTGACTAACAATCTATATTTAAGTTCCACGCCTATCAGCCTACAGAGGTTATGGATAAATATTGACAAAAAAGAGGCCCAGTGCCTTGCAGGGGCACAAAGTGTGCCTGTAAATCGACAGGGTATGGTATGGTACTTATTTAGAAAACGTATAAAAATTTTGAACGTAGCGGGATTCGAACCCGCGCCTCCTGGAAACCGACCAGGCGCTCTGACCACTGAACCATACGTTCCCCGCGTTCGAGTCCCGCTACGTTCAAAATTTTTATACGTTTTCTAAATAAGTATTTTTCTTTCCTAAGTGTGGATTAACACTTTAAAAATATTAAAAATAAATGGGTATGGTGTGAGTTCTATCCCCACTCGAGGAAATGAAATATTTATTTACATTTATATTTTCCTTCTTCGCTCTGGCATCGAAGCAAAGCGCGGCGTCGAGATCCACCACTCAATACAACGTGAAGCTGATTATAAAAAATACGAAGAATCTTACTTAAAAATATTTTATATTACGAAAAAATACTTTTAATATATTGAATACAAGCATTTCCAACATGACCTAGGGTGACTTACTCCATCAATTATACATAGTACCATAACGAAATGCAAAGGACGTTCGGTCGGACAAATTTAACGCTGCAATATTGGCGGCGCTCGTAAAATTCCGCCTAGAAGTGTTCATTATTAATATGACCTCATGTGATAGAGACCATTTCTTTTATAACGACACATCTCTTATATCTTAAAATGAATAAAGAAACAAAATCAAAATCAGCTTCACGCTGTATCCCGCACACAGCAGGTCAGACAGAGGGAACGTAATGTTAAGACACTCCGTTCCCCACTTGAGGCCGTCGTGGTCCAAGGGCACAAGGATGTGACGAGGACGCGACTGTTGTTGGTTCGATCCTCAGTTGAGGAAATAAATTATTGTTTATTAACATTATCATTTTTTCGCTCTGGCACCAAGGCAAAACCCCGAGTTGAGTTCCACCACTCAATACACAATGCCCATCGGAGTAGTAATAAAAACAATCATTTTTATTAACAATCAAGCCAAGTTACGGCGTTAAGATCCGCCTTTCGACACGCAATGTCTCGAAAATTTGACAGGGAGTAAAAAACGGAGTGCCTTAATACTGGGCCGTAATTTCTATCCAAATCTCACCTCCATGTCGGATTTAAACTCATAATATTTGTAAATATTTTAACATTTATGTGGGTGAACTGATTTACTGGCGGTAATTAAAATATAATAATAAATCAATATCATAATGAATTGAGTTAATTCTCTTTTTATAAGTTCACTCTGTATCTGTATATAGTGTTAAGACACTTCGTTTCCCACACATTGTTCGACTTTCGAGACACTATGTGTTAAGTGTCTAATTTGTATTTTTTTAGCATCGCCGACATTTAACAGACTAGGCCTACCTACTTATCAAATCCATCGCCATATCTTATCAGAGCTGATAAATATAAACAATTTTGATTCGTCAGGCCCCACTACAGACAAACAAACACACAAAAGACGCAATTACTTTAATTCGCGCAAAACTACTAGCACCACACATTGAACACCGGCCAAGTGCGAAGTCACTATAAAACAAGGTCAATTAGAATGTTAATGACCTCACGTATCAAAACACCAAAACATTACTATTATTTTTCAACGACTGATTCACCAAAAATTTTACAAGCAAATTATGTTATTCATGTTATTTTGTTACATTAAAAGCGGCGTTGAGTTCCGCCACTCGACAGGCAATGCCTCCAGAACTCGGCGAAAGTGGGGAACGGAGTGTCTTAACACTAGGTTCCCTCTGCCTACCCTGCTGTGTGCGGGATACAGCGTGAAGCTGATCTATTACATTAAAGTAGACTTATGTAAGGTTCAAAACTGTTTGGCAATTTTGTATCCTTGTTATTTAATAAATACAGATAATATAAAACATATTTATTGAACCGTTATATTGAGAAAAAAAACTTTTACTTAAAAGCGGCAAAAACAAAATAATAAAAAATCTTCGGCTGGAACAAAGCGACGCGGGCGCAGGTGAACGAACCACGTGTATGCAGTTTACACAACAACAACGGTAAGATAAACCGGCCGGATCGTGAGAGCACTACGAAGTATTCCTCATAACAGGGCTGACATGACATCTTAAAATTAATTGCGTTATACGGAAAAAAGTGTAGCGTTTATATCCTTGACTAGTTTCGAATTTAAATGAGTTTGTGATCATGGAATATATTTACAGAAATCCAAATAATTCTTTATTCAATTAGTGCCTGTGCTTGCAAAAGTGCCTGTAATATCTACAGGCACTATTAAATCAAGTCGAGTTAAATAGAAATGTCACCAGCGTCAGTCTTACTAATCTAGACCCAGGTTTTCTCTGATTAAATTCCTATGCGGGATAAAAGCAAAATTATATACAAAAAATGCATTATATTATAGCCTTATATAGTCAGTTTGGAACTGAAATGGTCAAACCACAACCTCACCACCAAGAATGATTGGAATTCATCGAGCAATATATAATAATTTAGTCAATAACAATGAGAAAACAAAAAAAACATTAATTTATAGAGCGAAGTGATTTAAACGTGAAAGTCAATATAAGCTATGACGCAGTAGAAGCGTATCCAATCGACTCAACACTCACTGTCGCACAAAATTCATCATTAATATACATACATAATATATGTATGTATATATATATATATATATATATATATATATATATATATATATATATATATATATATATATATATATATATATATATATATATATATATATATATATATATATATATATATATATATATATATATATATATATATATATATATACATCATATATTTTAATACATTAAAATAATATGTTGATATATCAATTTAATTACATATAATAGATAATGCCATTCCCATTTGTAAATGAGTAGATAGATATATTAAGTTTATATTACATAAAAAGTAACATTAAATAGTACTAACAACAATTTATAGAATTATTGTATTTTATACTGTATGACTTTTATATTAATACGTCCAGACAGTATGTTATCTTCAATTCAATTATATATATAATACATTATTTCCATATTAAAACCACTATTAACATTACATTTTATTTTAATACATTTTAAAGGTCTTTGTGAATAATAAAAACTCATGTTGTATAAGAAATTGATTAAACAGATTATACTTAACTATTGTCTTAAATTCTAATTAGCGGCGTGGTATAAATTTCAATGAAAACAGCAACACCAAGTGAGTGGGTGGGAGTTTTGAGTGGCGGAACTCAACGCAGCGCTTTCCCTCGACACCAGAGCGAAAAAATGTAAATATGAACCCACAACCAGTCGCATTTACAGTCACACTTTATACCCCTGCGCCACGGCTGGCCTCATAATAGAAAAGTATAAATAAATTCTATAATTGTATGTAAAAGAAGTTACGATCGTATTACATACAGAATTAAAGTTTCTGAAATAACAAATTCTTGTTGAAGGTCATATTTCTATCTTTTCTTCCTTCCGTTACAACGTATGGTAAATAAAATGTACACTATTATGATTGTTCAACCAATATTAAAATAGAAGGTTATTAGATTTACACACATGTATGTGATATTATTATTTTTTTCAGCTTCACGCTGTATCCCGCACACAGCAGGGTAGGCAGAGGGAACCTAGTGTTAAGACACTCCGTTCTCCACTTTCCGGCAATTTCTGGGGGCATTGCGTGTTGAGTGACGGAACTCTATGTGATATTATTGAACCGATTATAATAAATTTGAGGAGTCATAATCTTTTTAGCAAAGAGCGAGTGTTAAATTTCATTCGTAGTATGTAAATTATGAATGTTGGTCCAGAAATTAAAAAAAAATAAAGTCGTGTAACTTCTGATTGAGATGATTTTTTTTATTTAATTTTTTAAGGTCGGTTTAATCTTTTTAAATAACTTTTATTTTACACTGTCACTCACAATAAATTAGACACAGTATAATTTTGGAAACCAAACGGAAAATATCATATTATAATTTTAGTATGAAGTTTTGTAATATCTTTATTTAGAAAACGTATAAAAGTTTGAACGTAGCGGGACTCGAACCCGCGCCTCCTGGAAACCGACCAGGCGTTCTGTGTATGTTGTTTGCATCTCTGTAGGGAGATTTTATTTCCTAAGTGTGGAATAACACTTTAAAAAATGTTAAAATATTTAATAAATAGCATTCTCATTTATATATGTTGCCTAAAAAAAATATTATTCTTTCCCAAGTGTAGAATAACATTTCAAAAGTTTTTGTTGGCATTTTTAAAATATCATTCCACACTTCGGAAAAAAATACTTATTTAAAAAACGTATAAAAAATTTACGTAGCGGGATTTGAACCAACCATCCAAGCGTTCTGGCCACTAAGCCATTGATGAGAAAAAAGATACGGCGAAATTCTTATTATATTACAATAAAATATTAAATTTCATTTTTTCTAAATAATTCGTTCAATAATGTTTCAAATAGTAAGAATTTGTCAACTCAAAGGTAACCCTACACTCGAGGCGCGCACCTGAGTCCGCCCGCGGACCAGTTTTTGCGGCACGTGGTGTAAGGTGGCCGGCCTATCAATGTCTTATGACTTACACGCTGAATACAATACTTTTGTAAACAATATTCTCTAAGAGCTATAAAAGAATAATATAAAGAATTATATTTCCATTTTTTCGCTCTGGTGTCGAGGTTAAGCGCGGCGTTGAGTTCTGCCACTCAACACGCAATGCCTCCAGAATTCGGCAGGTTACATGCGGTGTGCGGGATACAGCATGAAGCTGATTATAATAAATGGATTGTATGTACATATATGCCGATAAAGTGTCAAGCTGAGTCAAACCAGCCAAGTGCGAGTCGGATACGCACACGAAAGGTTCCGTACCGTTATCTATAAAAACGGCAAAAACAACACGTTTGTTGTAATTGTGAGCCCCCTTAAAATTTTATTTTATTCTGTTGTAGTATATGTTTAGCGGCGGCAACAATACAGCATGAAAATTTCAACTGTTGGAGATAAACGACGAAGTCATAGTTATATGGTCCCGTTTTACGATTTGTGTAAGGAACCCTAAAAAAGGAAAACGAAATAAAGATAGATATTTCTAGATATATATTTTTAAACTTTTCTAGCAAAATTTGCCACTGCATTAGTTAAATTAACTAAGTTGTATTTCATATGGTCTACTTAAAAAGCAAAAGTGCATAAAAAAATTAAACAGAACAAGTTGCACGAGGATTTCTGTAGGAAACTTTAAGAGATTCTCGACAATCTTTTCCAAGTTAACAACCAAAGTCTAAAAACCCAACGGGCCGTCACTAACTTGTAGTCTACCTCTACAGCAATTTAGTACAGAGACTGTAATGTATGGAAAACTCACATTGACTTTCAAATGGAGATGAAACTTGTAACCCATTTTTATGCGTTTTATTTACATGGTAACACATTGAAGTAACAAAATAAGAAAATATTTATGTAGCTTTAGTTTCCCTGCATATTTATTTATATATATCAGCGTAGGTAGATGGAATTTAGTATTAGGACTCCATTCCCGAGTTTTTGCATAATTTTGAGTGGCGGGACCGAACGCCGTTTTAATATTGTTACCACAGTGAGAAAAAAATATTAACTTCCCCGAGAGAGAATCGAAGCCACGGTTAATGACGTCATCTGACACCGTCTCGAGACGGTCTCAAAAAACCCTTAATTTAATTAATAATATAAACTATCAATATTATCTCTGACAGCAAATTTATAAAACACACATTTTCAAAATAAATAAGATTTACAAATCAAAGAAATAACTCAATACGTGCCATTCATTACCTTTGGAAATAACATTTAAAAGAAATTTAAGTGGGACGTAACTAGGGAACTACAAAAATTTGGAAACAGGTTTTTGGTAAGGTGATCGTGAAACTTAAGAAAGAAGTTACACAACTTTTTAATAGTGAAAGCATGTTCCTATATAACATACAATAGTCATACAGATATGTTTATATTGTAGTAATGTAGTCTGTAATAGCGACCCGTTTGCGGCTTCGCCCGCTTGAACTACACTATTATTTATTTAGTAATTTATAAAGACAACATGTATACATTGAAAATCTAACGTATCAACCAATTTAATAACAAAGTCTTTGCAATTTTGTCGTACTAAATACTAATAATTGACATATTTTTTAAAATTGTATTTAAATTAATTGTTCCATTTCTGAGATAAGCGTTCACAATCGTACAGACAAGCCGATAAAAATGTTAAAAATCATTGTATTGGGTTACGCTGATATATCTTCCATGTATAGACAGCTATCAGTTACAGTTTTATTACATGTATAGATTGTATATATGTAGAGGTACACTACCGGTCAAGAATTTGAGACCACAATGAAAAAATATGAGAAAACAAATAAAAGCCAATATATTTGAAACTTTATGAAAAACTGGATTTATTTTCATGCTATACACAAGATTTAAAACTAAAATAAAGAAAAAGTTTTTACGAATACATTTTTCTAAATAAAATACACACTTGCACTTAAAGACTTGTTTTACCAATCTGGGCATTAATGTATCTAAAGTTCTATGGGGTTGCTGGAAAGTAAATCTCTCTTTTCAGAGTTGCTGGCAAGTAATTTTCTCTTAAAATTTCTCCAAAATTTCTGTATATTTTGTTTTTTTTTCACATTTTCATTATGACTTAGATTCGGACTAGATTTCCAATCTAATAGCCTGAGAAACAACTCCAGACCATAACAGATCCACCACCATGCTTGAAAGTCGGCACTACATACTGTGGCATCATCTTTTCTTCGTTGGAACGTCGCACGAAAGTTCTTAGTTTTGACTCGAATATTCCAAATTTGGTCGTCGATTCGTGTTAAGCTAATTCTACAACAACCTTACTACAATATCGAATTACTAAGCTTGTTCGTTTGTTCGACTACAAAATTATAAAATCTTTTTTAATTATTTTTGTTTAACAAAATCAAAGTACGTTTTTCTATATATAAAATTAATTTTTACTTTTTAGTTTGAAGTCGGTTTTTTTTGTTTAAAAATTATTTTGAAAATTTAAAACAATTTAGAAATTTCATTGTAAGTTCATGTAAAATAAAAGAAGCTGCGGTAATGAGATAATAAGCTCTAATAAATCGATTTGTCGGACTATCTCTTCCGCCTAACAGAACAGTGAAAATAAATTATTTTTTAAATAATTTAATAACAGTCATTCCCTCTATTAGAAATCAAACTCACAACCGTCGTGTTGACAATTAGACGCTGTGCCACTGCGTGACACGACGGCCTCATCTACTTATTAGGAAAAAAGTGCTTTTTCATCTGAATGACAATAACACAGTAGGTACTTAGCACCAAGTGTGGCAGATAATTGTGTCTTGCCACACTTAATTATTTTTTTGCTATTTTTTTTCTTTTGTTTTTGCATATAAAAATAACTATATGTTGAACAAAGGGTCAAAATAAACAATGGAGATATTTTTTTCACATAGCAGAGTGAACCTGGGAATCTAGTGTTAAGACACTCTGTTCCCCATACAAACACACGAGGTATTGCGTGTTGAGTGACGGACGCGCTTTGACTGGTTACCAAAGCGAAGACATGACAAAAACAATAAAAATCATGAGTGAATTTAATTAAATAATATAAAAAAAAAATAATAAAAAAAAATTAAATTCACATTTTAAGTTACAATCCCGAGACGAAAAAAAAAATATAAGACGAGAGTTCCAGAATATGGTCTGCCTTAGTATTTTCGATATATATAATACCAAAGCTATACCTATGTATAAGAAAATCCATTCATCGAGAAAGACTACATTATCACTCTAGGATTAATAAGAAGCGAAGACACAGGTAAGCTAGTCTTTCATATATTTATAAAAAAAATCTAGACAAGTATATGAAACAAATCTTCTAAGTATCTAGTGTAGTAGTGTCTCGATGTAACCTACTGTTATTTTAGGTCAGATTCACCTCGGGCCTATGTATGTATGTATGTACGTCTGTTCACATAAAACATAACACACGACAGACATGCCGATATAGCAACAACACAGCGAGCCATCGTAGCGAGTAGACAGTAGACTGTGAGAAAAGACAAAATTAGCTGCAAATACAATATTAGCGGTCCATTGCCCCGGCGCGCGGCGTACCTGTTCAAGTGTGAACACATCTATATGTGCACAGTTCACGAGGCTTAAGGTAAGTTTCGCATTTGTGTGAGTGATTATAAAAATAAAACAAATAAATCTAATAAATCAGCTTCATGCTGTATCCCGCACACAGCACGGTAGGCAGAGGGAACCTTGTGTTAAGACACTCCCCAATTTCTGCCGGATTCTGGAAGCATTGCGTGTTGAGTGGCAGAACTCAACGCCGCGCTTTGCCTCGACACCAAAGCGAATAAGTGGAAATGTAAATTTAAATAAATATTTCATCTCCTCGAGTGGGGATCGAACCCACAACCAGCCGGTTTTACAGTCACACTTTGTGCCCCTGCACCACGACTGGCCTCATTATAAAAATAGAGCGAGAAAAAGTCTTTTAAAAATATATTTCACTAGACCCCCGCGTGGCTTCGCCCGCCTGTAGTATAGAAATATTAATTTTCTCATCTCAATTACTTTCGTGATCTAATAATATAATATTTTCATTTTAAAGAGCCATACACTGATAGTTAAAGGTTTATCCAATTCAATAAAATACTTATTTACTAGCAATATTGCGTATGCAACTCTTTATATTGACATTATCTTTTTATTTGTGAACCGATTGAAATAAACACTGAATGTTAAAGGAAGTTCCTCAAGACAGAATAGTGAAAAAGGCGTTTAAATCGGTTAAGCTGTTTCTGAGATTAGCGTGAACAAACGCACAGACAAACCGACCAACAGATAAAAGAAATAAAAAAACATTGTTTTGAGTTCTATTACATTATAAAATACCTCCAATATATTTTTTTTTTATATAACGGTTTAACCCAACAAGTAACATTACATTTACATTATAAATCAACACTCACACAAATGCAAAGCTCAGCTTAAGCCTCACAGACTATACATAGTCCAGTAACTATAAACATCACACCGGTGACACTACTGGAAATAGAAATTTAAAATTTGGCATAACTTATATGCCAAATTTGGCATAACTTATATGCCTCCTAAACATCCTAATCTACTTAGATTAGGATGTTTAGGAAAGCATTAAGGAAGGATCTCTAAAAAATCCTACGGGTACGGAGACAAACGGGATTTCTCATTTTATGTCTTAAAGTTCCATGCAACGACTAGTACACATACCTACAAGGTGCACAGCAATATACCGTTATGATTCATTCGAGGTATACGAGGTTTGACCGTATAAAAAACAAGTGAAAGGTTTTTAATATGACTTTAAGTTATTTCAATTTTAACAATTTTGACAAAAACAAAAGTTTAAATCTACATATTTATCGCGAAAGAAAAAGAAATTTGGCCTGTAAGTAAGGAAGCATTAAGGCAAGTTTTCTCAAAATCAAATGTTTTATAGAATCAAATATTTTATATTTTCTTAAATGTTTTAAATATATTTTAGTCATATTCAGTTACATAATATATGTATGTATCAAGATAAAAAAATTAAAACGCCGAACTACCTTTCTGTAATGTCAATATAGTGTATAAGTATTACCGACAATAGAAAAGAATGAACGTTTACTTCAATAGAGTACCTACTAAATCCCCTAACAGTGTTTGCACTGAAAGTTCTATTCTATGAAATAGCTTCTAAGATATATTCAAGTGCTTATAACTAGACCGTTGCAACGCAGTGAGACAGCGTCCGATATGACGATAGTTGTAAGTTAGATTCTCACTCGGAACAATGATTATATTTAATTTATTTTCATTTTTCGCTTTGGTAAACGAAGCGCGTCGTTGGAGTTCCGCCACTCAACGCGCGGAAAATTTGGCGAAAAGTGGGCACCGGTAAATTTCCTCTGCTTACCCTGCTTCGGCGCTACACAGCGAAAAAACTAAGGAAGAGATAAGAAGAGACTGAGGGGCTACCTTTGGCTCTCTTTTCTCTCTGGCTACTTCGCTATTGTTGAAACAAAAAAAAAGTACAAGAAACTCCTTCTTCGATGGGTAAAAAATAATGAAAAGCCAGCAGAACTGGCACTATATTCTATCTGCTTTAATAGCTATAGAAATATAAAAATAAGAAAAGTTGCGTATTAAAAAAACATTTCACTCTTCCCGAGACCTTGTTTTATAAAGTCCGCACACCGCAGTGCGATATCTCCTTTGCCGAATATCACTGACCTTCATACTTAATCTATGAAAGCGGGCAAGCTACGCAAAGTCACATCTACAGACACGCCGAAGTATGTCTAGCCAAGTTAAAAAAAACTTCCATTATCTAAATAGCTTCACGCTGAATCCCGCATATCTTCTTTGTAGAGCGAAGAAATTAAAATATTTAATTCTCCCGAATAAGAATTGATCACACAACCATCGCGTTTGCCTTAGTTTAATTTTAACTCCTTCGATTTTTTGTCAGTGAAGTCGTGAACATTATTTCACATTTAACTTGGCTCTCTTTTCACATTTAAGTTTGTAAATCAACTTACAGCATTGGCGCTATCAGACGTGACCTCTGGCCTAAACAGTTAATCTGCGAAATAGTATACTGTACTCCACACAATTTTGCCAAAGATTTGCTCTTATATAAAATGTCAGCATTCACTTTTGTAACGCAGATGTTTTTTTTATATTTTTTTTGTTCTTTAGCCTATGACGCAACAATGGCTATTGTAAAAAAAAATCTAACAAATTTGTTTAAGCACCAGTAACCAGTACATAAGGAAACTAACCTACAAAAAGGAAATTAGTTAAAATATATTTACAAACGCATGATATTTTTGTTTGGACGTAGCGGAAATCGAACCGCATCGCCTTTTGGAAACCACCTTAGACCTAGACTCTATAAGCATTGAAACCATCTCTAACCTACTCTCTGACGTAAAACCATCAGTTCTTTTCACAGACCCATGTTTTACCGCGCATATAGAAGGATCCAAGGGGAGTCAAGACACTCCTGTTTTTCCACGTACTCATATTAGAGAAATTACGTGAGCAACAGAATTCAACGCTGCGCCTTATCTTACACTAATTCATTACCTCTGGGAATCGAACTCACAAACATCACGTTTACAATAAGACATTTTTTTTTACTTATTAGTTTATACATTAGATATACATATGTATTATGAAAACTCTAAAGTTCTTTTCATTTTGAGCGTCACGTTTATTGTAAGTAAAACGACGTGATTACACTTGTTGACAGTATCAATATCAATTTTAAACAAAAAACACTAAATTTTAACAGTTATTTTGGAGCAGCCGGGTATGATTCCCACTCGGGGAAATAAAATATTTAATATTTTCATATTCTCTCTCTAGTAATGTTACAAGGCGCAGTTTTGATTTTTGCAGACTTCACTCAACACGCTATGCCTCAGGTATTCGGACAAATAGGAACGGAGTGATTTACCACTAGGTTCCCTGGTTCCCTCTGGTTACCCTGTTATGCAGGATACAGCGTGAAGCTATAAAAAAATGTTTTCTTAAATAACGACTAGTTTCAATATAGAAATAACTAATAAACATAATAAATTCAACAATTACAAAATTTGCATGCAAAGAAAAGGTTAGAACAAACACTCAAGCAAATAGAATTTCTATTGTTATATTACCATTATATATACATATATTTATAATATGAAAGAAGTGTGGGGAATGAAGTGACACTAGAGAACCCCGGCTTAACCTAGCGGAATGCAACGTGGACGTGAAAAAAATCGGCCAACAGAAGCAAAATATTATAGAGTTCTATATGTTTAGTTCAAAATTCACTTTAGTTTTACGAAGAATAAACAACCATATGAGAAAGAAATAGAAGGAACGGTCAATACAGTGACTATTACAATATAGTAGACTAGTGGGCGCACGCGGCTTCGCCCGCTTATTAGAAGTGAATTCTAAAAAAACCACGAAACACGTGTTCAATAAAATATTATTAACATTCTGAATTTAAATTTGTATAAAACTCGGTGGCAATTTAAAGATTTTTCCATATAAATTTTCAACCCCTTATTTGAACCCTTAGGGAGTGAATTCTTAAAAACCATGAAACACGTGCTCAATGAAATATTTTTAAAAGACTGAATTTCAAATTTTATAAAAATCGGTACAGATAAAATTTTTGTTGCATACAAACTTTCAACCTCTATTTCATCCCTTTAGGGTTAAAATTTTTCAAATTCCCTTCTTAGTGGATGTCCAGAATATGAAAATAAACATCTGCCCAAATTTCACGTTTCTACCATCAGCGGTTACGGCTCTGCGTGCGTCTTATCTCAGTCAGTCAGCACAAGTCCTTTTATATATATAGATTATTCTAATACCATGCACACGAAACAGCCATATCATCTAAGTATACTAACTACATACTCTTTGAATAATATTGTTTATTAATAAAATGTTTTTTTAGCTCCACGCTGTATCCCACGAATTAGAGGGTAGGCAAAGGTACCCTGGGAACGTAGCGTTAAGACATTCTTCTCACTTTCCGGAATTCTGGAGTCAATGCGTGTTGAGTTGCAGAATTCTACGTCACGCTTTGCCTCGTTAACAGAAGAAAAATATAATTAACCAAAACAAGGTTTTTTTTTGTTAATAAATAATCTTATTCAAGAGCAGACATACAAACAATCAACAGAGTAAGCTTAAAGAACGCAAACAACGTGATATGAGACCTTATCATATAACAAATTGCAAGAACTACTAGTGATGTAACAAATTAGTATAGTTGTCAACAATCTTAAATCTTAGTTTTGTAATGGGAAAATGCCATTTATCTTTGACGGCAGTCGCTTTAGCGCGAAAGATTTTTATTTCCAAACTCATAGAAATTAATTAATACTTAGTACGAACCAAAATCTTAAACTTTATTTTTTAAAGTAGAATTAATAAAACCAAATTATAAAAATAAATAAAGCTTGATTATGTGATTTCGAGGTTGCTTAATCTCGAAACTTTTACTAAATATAAAATAGAATAGCAACGAATAGATTTTTATATTATTAACGTAATATTATCACCAAATTATTTTTATTTTCGATATTTATTTATTTTTATTTACAAAACATTTGTACAAACATTTGAGATACGAATGATTGCGTACAAAAATATGTGAATATTTCACAATGGTAACATTTGTTATATCACTAGTAGGTACCGCCATCACTCTCTATACTGAAGTGAAGTAAATCAAAAACGAAAATATCACATGATACGGCCTCAAATTATACTGTGAATGCAGTTAACAAACAGAGCTGCGGATCAGAATTGAAAATTGTATAACCGAATCCATTATCGGAAAATTTACTCTCGGAAGCACTCAATTCGATGGGAAAAAAATAAAATTTACCGATCTTTGAAAGCATATATTAAAAGGAACGTAAATATTGAACTAATTGATAGCATATGTATGCTTCTAATAAAAGGGTATATATAGGTCAAAGGACGGAACACGCTAATTTGCTAAGAACAAGAAGCAGCTTCACAACTTTTCCTCCATAGCTGGCAGAGAGAACCCAGTCTCAAGACACTACCTTGTCCTGAATGTCTGAATCATTGCGTGTTGAGTGGCATATTTAGTGTAATATCGCACATTTCTGTCCAACAAATACCCTCAACTAGAAGCACACATAACAACACGGTCGCGTCTTACAACTCTCTTAAGCTTAGCCCGTTCGATGCTACATAACATTAATCCTATTTGAGAGCGCTGTTTGTTAACAAGATGTATATATATATTGACGTACGATACATCCAGAGGCGTAAGTGGAGGTAGGGCAGGTGGGGTCTCCGGCCCGGGCCCTGCGTACCACCTTACAACAAGAGAAAACATCCATGTCCATTAATTTATCCACACTCGGACCCCATACACCATTTACGCGTCTGGCTGCTCGATACAATATCTCCGAAACTAATCCAATCACAAAACTCCAGCAAGCTGATGGTTATATTATTACCACTGATTTTATAGATCGATCATCTAGATAAAAAAAACTATAGAAAATTCAATTTCAATCTATGAAATCAGTTCGATATTAAATGTACAATTGCTGGCCTATTAAAAAAGCTTTTCGCAAAAACAATGGCAGCTGTTAAAAAATGCCGAATACGCCATGCATAGACCTTACTACCGAGAGCTTTAGAGCATAGTGGTGCTATGGAGCCGAATAGATTACGCTAGGGTTAAAACTTATTTTATAATATTTCTAAGCTACTTAAAAAATTAAAGAAGACTTAATTTTAGCATTTTACTACTAAATTAACTGCTAAGATTCTAATCGGTCAGTAATCAATTTTTAATGACTGTATTGAAGTGCTAATTTTAGAAATCCCAGTTTACTTTGTAACATTCTAGGTCTCTCCTCAAGAATAATCAGATGTGATTAATTGCAGACGCGGGTTTCAGTGGGTAAAGCGAAACTTTAAATAATATTAACAAAATAAATACTTTATTGAGGAAATAACTGATGATAAATAATGCAATAGTTGAATAAGACCACCAATTATTTATCTGCGCCTTTGCCCCCGTAGTCTAATGAAATAAATTACATAGTTGTGTATGACACATAACAATTTCTTAGAGTGGTTAATGTCGAAAAGAGTATCGTGATACAATATAGCCTATAGTCCTCTTTGATTAATGAAATCAAATATGTGAAAACTTCCTTAAATGATTATTAAGCGTTTCAAACAAACACACTCTTCAGCTTTATAATATTACCATAGATATAGATAAATTGATAGTTTTTTAAGATAAATGTTTTATTTATATGAAAACTGATGTATCAACAATAGGAGAAAATTAAAATACAAAACTATTCATTTATTGTTTTAAATATCCAAAAGAACTGAACGACAACGTGCCGAACAAATATTTGTATGTGTTTATTTTGATATAAGCGTGCCAAGCGTCATAATCAATTCTATTGATGTAACCGCTCAATATCGCTTACAATTTTCCTTTTGAGTGCAAAAAATATTTACTCATTCTTTATAAGATTTTATAAAACAATATAAGTAATGTTAGGAACCTACCGAAGAGTAAATAAATGGATCGAAGCAACCATTTAGCATCCATTTAGCATTCAAACCATTTACAATTCACTGTGCAAGAGCCTATCGCACTGTAGGGAGAGAAGCACAGAGCAGTGCCGGGGAAGATTGGTTAAAGTTGGTTCCAGAAAATGTCCGAACTAATTAAAATTATCAAAACCATGACTTTAGTTTACGTGAAAGAGACAAAAATTGTAACTGTATATCCAACTAAAACAAAAACATCTATCGACTGTTAACTTTTATTGCAGAAGAAGAATGAAAGGAAGATGAATGCTGTGGAGATGCGATCTCCTCGTAGGATATGCGAAGTCAATTTGCCTGATCGAATCCACAATGAAGAGGTACACAGAATGGCAGGTACTAGCGAGGATGTCACGGTGAGAATGAAGAAGAACGTGCTCAAGTGATTTGAATACGTCGGACGGATCAGTGAAAAAATAATAGCAAAAAATATTTATGAAGGAAACATGAGTGGTAAATTATGTTAGGGAAACCTTCAAACACACAGTATCGATAATAGTGAAGGAGAATCTGTAAAAATCATGAAGACCCTTCAGAGGGCATATTTTTGCGCGTAGATGATAATAGACGACACGAAAAAGGTATGTTGAGACCGTAGCGTTTGGCGCTCCAGTCTTTCTGCCAAGGAATATAGTGTAAAGCTTAAAAAAACTGGATGATGAGTTGGGATAGTGAGGTTCCTTCCGCCTATTCAGCTATTCGGATAAAATCGTGAAGTTGTCTTCTGTTTGTAACATATGGCGTTATCCTTTTAGAATTCCTTTTTGATCACCAACTATATTGATGTGTTGATGTAAAATACTTTACGTACCCGAATTTATGATGAGTATTATGATGTAATTATATCAAAATCAGTTTAAGAAAAATAACACATTAGGCAAGGGCACCTACATGGCAGGGCCGCGTAGCAACCTAAAACAGTGGCAATTACAAGCGGAACTGTTAACGCCAACATTAATGCGTTTTACTTGTCAACACTGGTGTACTTAATCCCGGGTGGTCACATGATTTTAAATAAATTTCCCTTAAAAATAAAAAAATGTTAAATATTCGATGAAATAGACGTAAAAAAATGATTTATTTACTCTATGTAGTGTAATGTAAGAGTGGAAAATTTAAAGAAAAGTATAAAGTCACTTCTTTGTCTGCTTTCTATCCAATTTCGAGGTATTTGCATAGTAAGTAAAATTATTATCTTAAACTTACTGTAACTAAACAGCTTACAAAATGCAGGTTTAATTCCCACCCAGGGGAATAAAATGCCTAATATATTCCTTTCCTCGCTCTAGTAATCAGGCAAAGCGCGGCAATAAGTTTCGTTATTTAATACGCAAACGGAAATGTCCAAATCCAAGTAAATTATCAAATATTCCAATTCCTCAAGTGGGAATCGAACCCACAACACGTCGCATTTACCATCGCAAGCTTGTGCCCTTGTGCCACGACAGGCCTCTTTTTTTTATCTCTTGTATTTAAATACTACATAGAACTTGAACGAAGGCACGCAAACATACAGACACACAAGTGTTATTTACGATTTACGCACTGATAGCGTCGGCATTCTTTGAAACAATTTCTTGGTAGGTAATACAATAACTTTTTGTGTTGTCATACTTTTATGCTTCCGCATATAGGGTGTTCAGTTTTCACATTGCGTCTCAATCGGCGGAGTTCAACGCTACGCTTAGTACACCATAGGGCTTATTATTGCGCCCGAATGGGGATCCAGTTGAGGCCAGTCGTGGCGCAGCGGCACGAAGTGTGGCTGTAAAACCGATTGGTTGTGGGTTCGATCCCCACTCGAGGAGATGAAATATTTTCTTAAATTTGTATTTCCTTTTCTTCGCTCTGGTGTCGACATTAAGCGCGGTGTTGAGTTCCGCCACTCAACACGCAATGCCTCCATAATTCGGCAGAAAGTGGGGAACAGAGTGTCTTAACACTAGGTTACTTCTGCCTACCCTGCTGTGTGCGGGATACAGCGTGAAGCTGAATGAGGATCAAACCCACAACCGTCGTCATCGTTTACAGTGACGTGACGCTTTTCGATTACGCCACTATGACCTCAATAACATTGTAATACATATTATTTCAAGATATTCTAAATCAGCATTTATTAATATTTGCTTTGTTGCTGGAATGATCAATTAAAACTGTTGATATAAGTATGGTTTACTCTCAATTTATATTGTTATTTCTTGAGTTTTAATTATAAAGCACTAGTTGTTACATGACATACAACGAAACGATTAACATGATGTAATATATATATATATATACCTATAACCTTTGTCAATAAATGAACTATCCATCAAAAACCTATTTTTCTATTTAAACAAGTACTTCCTGAGATTAACGCGTTCAACCAAACTAACTCTGTAGCTTATCTATAGCTCCTTTACCTTAACAAGAAGCTTAACATCATAATATCCATTGTTTTTACAACAAAAAAAAACACGTAACGTTAGAAACATCGATAAATGAAACGAACTTGACCTGCTGCTGTACAGAAAACGACCTAGTTTATTACAAACCGCAAAGAATATGAGCTGTGAGAAGCATTATATACACATTTTGTTCGCAATAGTGTTTTTGACCGACAGTACATACGCGTGATGGTTCTGAATACGAATTCTCTACGTGTATTTTTTTTAACTTCACGCTGTATTCCGTTCATATCAGTGTAGGCACAGGGAACCTGGGAACCTAAGCAAGGAGCAGCTTTAGTGGAAATCGAACAACAACTTGCCTCGCGTATGTCCCTCCGCCATGACTGGCCTCAATTATCTTTAAACGCATTATGTATATAATTTCAAAATCAGCAAAACTTGAATATTATTGTAATAGAGCTATAATGGACGTGCTTATTAAGCATTAGGTACTTTCATGAACCACGTATCTTCCCTACTTTATAATGAAAACTTTATATTCTTGTTGATGTAAAAATAATTTATTTCTATAGAAATTTAGGCTAAAGCATCAAGACAAAGTTAAAATAATCTATCATAAATCTTTATGTTAAAAAACTGCTTTAAATAAACATACATATATCTATATTTTTCAGTCAGGGGGAACCTGGGAACCTAGTATTAAGACACTCCGTTCTCCACTTTACCCCCAATCCTGGGGTAATTGCGTGTTGAGTGGCGTAACTTAACTAAGAAATAAAAATATAAAATATTTCATTTTCTCGGTTTCGAAATGAACCCACAACCTGTCGCGTACACTCGCACGCTTGTGCCTCGGCGCCACGACTGGCCTCGATACTAAAATTATTAAACTGTAATATTTTTTTGGTTGAATGCGATATTCTCAGAAACTACAGGTTCCGAAAATCAAAAAAATTAATTGTTGTATTTTCCATTTATCGAGGAAGGCTGTTGTAGGCTATTATATTACATGACACCTCAGGTAAAATTATTTTTTCATATATTTGATACCAAATCTAGGCAGATATACGTATGTACATAGGTATATAGGCTAAGCCATGCTGTAGTTGCAGTAGGGACTTACTCTTACAGTCGTGACGCCCCCCTTGCATAATTTCCTTTATCAGCATTAGCTTTGTAATTTTTAGGGTTCCGTAGACAAATTAATAGCAAAAAAAATTGAAACCTTACAATTTCGTAATGTCAATCTGTCTGATCGTCCGTCTGTATGTCACAGTCATTTTACTCAGAGATTATGGATAATGTAAGTGTGTGCATGTGAACAGCTACAAAATGGTGTATTATAATTTGCAAAAATATTTTCATTTCGCGGCGTTGTGTTCCGCCACTAAAACACAACTAACAACAAACATACATACATACATACATTTAGAGAATAAATGATTACATCAAATGAAATAATCAGGTCAGATTAGTTGGTAAGGTTTAGAGGCACCAATTGCCATCACAGCATGACGCGCGCTATAACAATATGAGATTGATTTATATGTCAAGTAGTGGGTTGACACGTGTTGAAGGAAGCTAACCACATGCTTGTTACTTAGCTTAGATAAACAATTATTATTCAAGATATTAACTTATTGTTATTTGAATATGTATTATTTATATTCCGGTCAGCGGTTCCCGAGATATGCGGGATACAGCGTGAAGGTATCCCGCATATCTCGGGAGCCGCTGACCGGAAGACGCTCCCATTGTCACGCACCGCCAAACTTTCGAAACAGTGCGTGTTCAGTTACGGAACTCAACTGCTAAACTGTTATAGATTAACCAAATCAGTACAAAGATCCATGTAGTATATGAACCCGAAACCATCGCTATAATAATCAATTATAACATACTTATTTGTAATCAATACGTTACAAACGATAAGGCCAGTCGCGGCGCAGCGGCACGAAGTGTGACTGTAAAACCGACTGGTTGTAGGTTCGATCCCCACTCGAGGAGATGAAATATTTACTTTAATTTATAGTTCTATTTCTTCGCTCTGGTGTCGAGGTTAAGCGCGGCGTTGAGTTCTGCCACTCAACACGCAATGCCTCCAGAATTCGGCAGAAAGTGGGGAACGGAGTGTATTAACACTAGGTTCCCTCTGCCTACCCCGCTGTATGCGGGATACAGCGTGAAGCTGATTTTTTTTTAATACGTTACAAACCCATGCCGTATTACAATAATTCATAACCTTGGACGCCCTAACAACAGCGACGCGTTACTTCCGCATCAATATGTATATGTATGAAATGCAAAATAACACTACGCAACGCAACCACTGTATCTAATATTATTATTACAAGAAAAGTTCAAAGAAATAATACCATTATTACACATACGAATAAAACTAGTAATCGTTTGGCTAGAACTTCTATTTGCTTAAAGCGTAGCTGTAAAACTTTTTGGTAAGCGAAAATGAACTCTATACCTTCTTTCCTATAGTGGTATGGTCGTGGTGGCACAGTGGTACAAAGTTGGAGAGTAACAAGACAAAGCGAGTCGTCCAATCCACCACTCAACACGTAATGTCTCAAAAATTGACCGAAAAGTAGAGATCGGTGTGACTTAACACTAGGTTCCTTCTGCCTACTTTACTACATGCGTGATACAGTGTGAAACTAAAAAAAACACTACGCAGCTACCTTGTCTATTATTATATTAACAAAATATATAGAAATAACACCTTTATTAAAGCAACGAATAAAACTTCTAATCGTTTGGCGTAAAATCTAATTTGCTCCACGCAAGTGTGTAAAACTTTTTGGTACAAACGAAAATGAATTCTATACCACCGTCGTATAGTTCTATGGCACACCGTGCTGGAGGGGCGAACACGTGGCGACCCGACGTACAACGAGCTTGACCCAGTTAGTGGATGCACCATTTCGGCCCTATTTCGTAACGGCCCTTCGCCGCCTCTCTTCGTTAGAACCTTCACTTTCTGATTTGTATTAGCGTTAGCGTTATACTTGGCTATTTTGTTTTGATCATTATATTCGTATAGATTTTATTGGAATAAGACAATCTACGGTGTATTCGAAAATATAACAAATAATAAATCAGCTACACGCTGTATCCCGCACACAGCAGGGTAGGCAGAGGGAACCTAGTGTAAGACACTCCGTTCCCCACTTTCTGCCGAATTCTGGAGGCATTGCGTGTTAAGTGGCAGAACTCAACGCCGCGTTTTGCCTCGACACAAGAGCGAATAAATGGAAATATAAATTTAAATAAATATTTCATCTCCTCGAGTGGGGATCGAACCCACAACCAGTCGGTTTTACAGTCACACTTTGTGCCCCTGCGCTACGACTGTCCTAAAATATAACAAATTTCAAATAAAATATCTGTAAGTATATTGTCTAGATTTTACGCTTCAATGTTTATACTGCATAGCAGAAAGGGTAGAAGGGATGTAATGGGTCTGTAATACTCTATTCTCCACATTGTGCCGTAATTCAAGACATTGCGTGTCGAGTGGTGGAACTCAACCCTGGGTTTTGCCTTAACCAATGCACAAAAATTAAATAATTCATTCTACGATTGGGAATCGAATTCATTGACGTTATTCCGTTGAGTTGGCCTTACTTAAAGGTTACGTTAAGAGTTACGTTGCGCAGGAGCACAAGGGTGCGACTGGAAAGGCGACGGTTGTGGATTTGATTTTCACTCTGAGTAATAAAATATTTAATATTTTCATTTCATCGCTCTAGTGAGGAGACAAAGAGCGGCGTTGAGTTCCGTCATTCAATACGCAATGTGTAGAATTAGAACACAGGTAAAATGTAGTCAAAAGATATGCAAAGGAGGCCGGTCGTGGCGCAGCGGCACGAGGTGTGACTGCAAAACCGACTGGTTGTGGGTTCGATTCCCACTCGAGGAGATGAAATATTTACTTAAATTTATATTTCTATTTCTTCGCTCTGGTGTCGAGGTTAAGCGCGGCGTTGAGTTCTGCCACTCAACACGCAATGCCTCCAGAATTCGGCAGAAAGTGGGGAACGGAGTGTCTTAACACTAGGTTCCCTCTGCCTACCCTGCTGTG
>JAATLQ010014001.1:0-34415 GCA_013421005.1 Heliconius erato x Heliconius himera | reverse complement strand
GTCATGGAGTCTATTTAAGTACTAACAAGGTTCCTAGGGTTCAGTAATGGAGTCTATTTCAGTACTAACAAGGTTCCTAGGGTTCGGTAATGGAGTCTATTTAAGTACTAACTAGGTTCCTAGGGTTCGGTAATGGAGTCTATTTAAGTAATAACTAGGTTCCTAGGGTTCGGTAATGGAGTCTATTTAAGTACTAACTAGGTTCCTAGGGTTCAGTAATGTAGTCTATTTAAGTACTAACAAGGTTCCTAGGGTTCAGTCATGGAGTCTATTTAAGTACTAACAAAGTTCCTAGGGTTCAGTAATGGAGTCTATTTCAGTACTAACAAGGTTCCTAGGGTTCGGTAATGGAGTCTATTTAAGTACTAACTAGGTTCCTAGGGTTCGGTAATGGAGTCTATTTAAGTAATAACTAGGTTCCTAGGGTTCGGTAATGGAATCTATTTAAGTACTAACTAGGTTCTAAGGTTTGGTAATGGAGTCTATTTAAGTACTAACAAGGTTCCTAGGGTTCGGTAATGGAGTCTATTTAAGTAATAACTAGGTTCCTAGGGTTCGGTAATGGAGTCCATTTAAGTACTAACTAGGTTCCTAAGGTTTGGTAATGGAGTCTATTTAAGTAATAACAAGGTTCCTAGGGTTCGGTAATGAAGTCTATTTAAGTACTAATTAGGTTTGTATAAATAAATAAGCACACAGCAGGATAAGCAGAGGGAATCTAGTGTTAAGACCGTCTCCATTCCTCACTTTCTGCCGAATCCTGGAGGCATTGCGTGTAGAGTGGCAGAACCCAACGCCGCGCTTTCCCTTGACACCAGAGCTAAGAAATGGAAATATAACTTTAAGTGAATATTTCATCTCCTGGAGTGGGGATCGAACCTACAACCAGTCGGTTTTACAGTCACACTTTGTGCCCTTCCGCCACGACTGGCCTCAACTTGGTTCCTTGGATTCGGTAATGGAGTCCGTTTAAGCACTAACTAGATTTCGCAGGGTATGTACGATCGTGTGATAATCCTGGTATGCTGTTATCTCTCTAATCGCCCGTTCTAAGCGAAGACTAATTTCACAGCGAGATTAGACAACGCGGTTTACACTGTAAATTCGCTGTTATATTTCTTATCTATGAAATTTATTGTGTTTTTTGTGATTTGTGCAATTTTAAAATGGTCGAAATGGTAGTGGGTTCAAACCCAAAGAGATTGTTAACACAAACGATACATCAGATAAGAGCAAAAATTATGAGGATATATTATGGTATATAAAAATATAAATTGATGTATTTTTGTGTATGGGTTTTTTTATTGATTTCTAATAATAAACTATATTTTCTAGGTTTTTTCAGTCTTTTATAATCACTCACACAAATGTAAAATTCAGTTATATAATTACAATTTATTTATTTTATATCGGATTTTTTTACATTTCCCAAAAAGTCAAATAAACTAGATTTATATAATATAATTGTTAACCAGCTTCACGCTGTATTCCGCACACAGCAGGGTAAGCAGAGGGAACCTAGTGTTAAGACACTCCGTTCCTCATTGAATGGTAGAACTCAACGCCGCACTTTGCCTCGACACCAGAGCGAATAAATGAAAATATAAATGTAAATAAATATTTCACTTCCTCGAGTGGCGATCGAACCCACAACCAGTCGATATTACAGTCACACTTTGTGCCTCTGCGCCACGACCGGCCTCAAACTTGATACTTATTAACCATTTACTAAAAAGATAAATATTTACATTTCCTGTCAATTTTTAATATGTACACAAGTTATGTGTTTAATGTAATTATAATATCTGTGTATAGGTGACAAAAGCCAATTAGTGGCGTGACCACGATGTGAACTAGATTCATATGTTAATAGTTTATATTTAGTATATATCATAATATTTATAATAACCTTTTGTGCATAAAATATAAAGATTACTTTTTTAGGAAACGTATAAAAATTTGAACGTCACGGGACTCGAACCCGCACCTCCTGTTACAACTTATTTATGTTGTTAGCATCTCTGTAGGGAGATTTTTACAAATTTCCGCTACCCAAAGATAATTAATAAGAATTATCGTTTGGCAAGAGAAAATACTATTTTTTAAAAAAAAATTTAAGTGTTATTCCACACTTAGGAAAGAAAAATACTTTTTTAGAAAACGTATAAAAATTTGAACGTAACGGGACTCGAACCCGACGAGCGAGCGACGTAGCTCGATGAGAATGTATGGCTTAGCAGTCAGAGCGCCTGGTCGGTTTTCAGGAGGCGCGGGTTCGAGTCCCGTTTTACACTTTCCGCTCCGTTTTACACTTTCCGCTAGAATTTGAGATGTTCGAGCACAAGAGAGAGAGAAGAGGAGGTATGATACCTAGTGTGAGATAATTGGATCACATTAAGACGCTTTCGTTCCTTTCTTTACGCCGCCAGACGCATTGTATATTGAGTTGACTGACGGAACTCAACGCCACGCTTTACCTGGTTAACGAGAAAAGTATAATATTAAATTTTTCGAGTGGAAATCGAACCTACAAACGTCGTTTACACATACACACATGTGCCGCTATGACAGCCTCCCCCCCTTAACATTATTAAAATGTTATTCCACATTCAGAAACCAAAAATTTACTTGTCCTTTAAAGGAACCAATCTCCAAGAGTTGTTTCAAGGCATATGTACTTCTTTGTTTAAACATAGTTTTCTAAATAGAAGTTAGATATACAATTCATAAAAACGGTAGTAGAAACGACAACGAGAAAATATATCGTGTACAAACAAAACGTAAACTTTTATAAACATTGATATTTCAATTGAACTTTGATAAAATACGAAATGGATCGAAAAAATAAAACTTTTATATGAAAACGTTGCCAATTTTCTATCTTTATGTTGCAACAGTTATGTATTCTCAAAAGACAAAGTCTTTTTAGTTTTGTAGAAATGATGTGTAATATTTTACTTCACAGCGATTTCTTTGAAACGACAATTGTGTTTCAAACTCCGCCTTTGAATGGTACTTTATTTTAATTGATAACCTTTTACCATTAGGAGTAAAAACCTAACTGAATAAAGATTATATATTTATTTCGTTTTCGAAGCTATTCACGCTGCATCCAGAACATAGGTAGGTAGGTAGGTAGGCTGAGGGAACCTGGGAACCTAGTGTTATGACACTCTGTTACTATGAAGACATTTCCGTTCTCCACTTTCCACTAAGTTCTGGCACTAGGAAAACAAGGAAAGGTCTCAATTTGCCCGATTATTTTTAATGTATCTACATATGTAACTAATTTAAAACCTGTACAGGATTCAATATGCAATCATTACAGACATTATTTTACATAGAATATTATAATTCCTTACCCAAATCAATAATTTAACATCTAAGGCTGTTTCTGAAGTAGTAAATTAAATTATTCACTGACATCAACACATTTAATAGAGTTTTAAAAATATATAAGTATAATAAATAATTTGCTTTATGTATCAATGCTCAAAGTATGTTATTATAAATATGAAGTATCAACATTGGTCGTATTTTTTAATTCTAAACAATCAAAAATACTTATAGAAATTACGATAATGTAGTAAAAAAAACATATTCGAATATTAACTTTAACATTTAGAATATTAACTACAGCAAATTCCTGGATTCTTGAATGATCTAAAGAAATACTAGAGCAAAGAAATAAAGAATATGAAAATATAAAATATATCTTCGACTGGAAATCGTACCCAAAATCGTGTCACGGTTACAGCCACACGCCTTGGCCACTGCGCCACGACTAGCATCACGCTTAACAAATAAATAAGTTATATACCTAAATAATATCTTTTTCATGGGTTGAACAAATTATTTTGCAAATTCTCGCTATATACTTATAAAGTAGCACCAAATTTAAATTTATCAAAATAACGTTCTCTATTACATACTATGTTAAAATAACTAACAAAAACTTTTTTTTTTTCACCTTCAAATGTTTTTACATGTAGCAGGGTAGGCAGAGAGAGCCTAGTGTTAGACACTTCGCTCCCCACTTTCCACCGAATTCTGGAGACATTGCAGGTTGACTGGCGGCTCTTAACGCCGCAACGTCTCAACGTAATCCTGATGTCTCGACATCAGAGCGAAGAAATGAAAATTTTAAATATTTGATTTCCTCGAGAGGAAATCGAACCCACAGCCACTCACGTTTACAGTCATACGCGTGTGTGCACGACTGGCCTCAATAATAATTTAAAAATTAGAATACAAAAAGAAATTTAATTGCCGACATAATCTTTATTAAGAAAAACACGCCTCTAACACACATAAGAGCTCAAGAAATGCTGTAGAATTGCGCTAATGTGTCCAATAAATTATTAAAAGGACCGTCTCCGCTAAAATATTTTATGTATTCACAAATATCTTTGAGGTATTAAAGTAAATATATGTTGAAATTGTTGAGACGTTAATGTTTACATGTAAAATTAATGTAATTCCAGAATGCTGTGACGATTTTGATGGTCTTTACATATTATGTTTGTAATACTAAATACATATGCATATTTTGCGGCATAGAGGTCCGCCACTTAAACCGCAATTCATCCAGAATTAGTGGAAAATGGAGAGCGGAGTGTCTTAACACTAGGTTCCCTCCGCATACTATGCTTACTACGGGATATAGCTTGAAGCTGATTTATTTGTATATTATTTCCCTACTCCTGTTTTAAATAAGTGTTATGACATTTATTTAGAAAACGTATAAAATTTGAACGTAGCGGAACTCGAACTCTCCTGGTAACCGATCAGGCGCTCTGACCACTGAACCGTAGCTTATCAAGCTACGTCGAATTTTTTTTTCGCTTGTTACAACTTATTTATGTTGTTAGCATCTCTGTAGGGAGATTTTTACAAATTTCCGCTACCCAAAGACTAAGAATTATCGTCTGGCAAAAGAGAATGCTATTTATTAAATATTTTTAACGTTTTTAAAGTGTCTTTATAAATGTTAAAAAGTTCCACAATTTCTATAGAAGATTTGTCCAGCCGTAAAATATTATTCCATTAAATAAAATCATACTATATTAACTTATTTAAAGATCATATTCATTCCATCATTTCACGCCTGACGTCATTTAAAAAACCATTAAGGAGAATTAACTATTGTCATAAGATATAGCGCGGCGTTGAGTTCTGCCACTCAACATATTAAATGGTAAAACTGTAAAGTAAAATATTGTTTATATATTATTATTATTACTTTTTTAGGTGAAGGCAATTTTTAACTGTATCTCTTTTTTTAACATAATCTCTTTTTTACCGTACAATCTCCTTCGTGTTTTCTTCACACAACGTGACATTGGCGAAGTAATATGTGCTCTACTGACACGCTCAGAACGCCATAATCAAAAGTATTGTCCATTACTTGAAAATAAATCCAGCTTTGACAGCTGTCAAAAATTTCAGTTTTGACAGTCAATGTCCTCTCTTTGGCAGAATAGCGATATCGTTTTTAAATATTAGATATGTGATTAACATTTTCTGAAACTTGCACAACTTGCTTGAACAATTTTTGTTGTAATTGTAAAATTCATAGGCGAGTTAAGCCGTTAATAGCACTAGAAACATGTAACTACATGGTTAAATAAGTATAAGCCTATAGAGATAAACTTATGCATTTATTTTATATATAAAACTAAACTTTCAGTAGAAACATTTACAAAAATAATTTTATTGTTTTAACTAACATTTGTTCAATTGCAAAACAATAATTCCGATCGGTAAAATATAAAAATTAATCATTTTTTGTATTTTTTTTTTATTTTAGTTTTACACTGTGTCTTGCACACAGCAGGGTAGGCAGAGGGAACCTGGTGTTAAGACACTCCGTTCCCCACTTTCAGCCGAGTTCTGGAGGCATTACGTATTGAGTGAAAAAATTCAACGCCGCGCTTTGCCCTAGACACTAGAGTGAAGAAATGGACATATTAATTTAAATAAATATTTCATCACCTCGAGTGGGGATCGAACCCACAACCAGTCGCTTTTACAGTCACACTTCGTGCCGCTGCGCCACGACTGGTCTCGTGAATGTAATTAAGTGTAATTAAATTGTTTAATTAAACGTGCTTCACACTGAATTGCTTTTTGTTTAATATCTATATTACTTTGTTACGTACGGACGTATAAAAAAAATCTGCATCAAACATATAGCAGGGTAGGTAGACGGAATCTAGTGTTAAGACACTTCGTTCTCCACTTTGCGGAACTCTACGCCGGGCTCTTGCCTTGATGCCAGACCGAAGAAATTAAAAAAATAATAAATAGTAAACAATTTGTTGAATATATATAATATGAACTATAAACATTCAAATATAGGAATATAGGTAATTTTAATAAATACGAAAACTTTATAATCCATAAGCAAGTAACGCAATAATATTTTCACATAAAACATATTGTCACATATAAATATTACGAGTGTAACGTTTCGTTCAAACTAAGCCCAAATACTTACTCCAGAGCAAACGTCTCCCTTCTAATTAATCACGGGGTTAAGAACTTCGAGTCTTAATTCGGGGAACTTTAGCAACAAAATTTGGCAAGACGAAGCCGCAGACATTGAGAAACTTGTCACTTATATATAATTACAACCAACTTTTATATGACTGTATGCCAAAAAAGTTTTTTTTTTGTTTTGTTAAAAATAAATAAATATGTTTATGTTGATTTCTTTATTGACAGTATAAGTATACAAAATAATCTCTTCTCTTATATCTCTTATTATCTCTCCTCTATTATTATACAGGATGGAAGTGTCAGCACCACATTAAATGAAACCACAGTTTTAACTACTCTATAAAAGCTTAATATAATTCAGAAAAAAATAAATTTCCAAAAATGAAAAAGTTTTTTTTTCAAATAAAATAAATAATAAAATTGTCATTTTAAAACAAAACGCCATTTGTAAGGACGACGCACGCACACATAAACCTATCAAAGGAACACCGCCGCACACGCCTCATTTCAAAATCGAGTCGTATGTATTGGCGATAAAGTTCAAAGTTGTTTAACCTTTAGTAGTATTTTTGTAGTAGTAAGTGTTTATGTTATTGGGATCTATACGTAATCGCGTCACACGAAATACAGGTATGGATAAAAATCGTGAAATGAAAAAAAAATCCTACGTCCAAACTGTTGAGGCATCTTGATTAATTTCTTTAGGTTTGAAATATAGGTTTGAAATATTTTACCCTATATGCTGTTTCCGTAAATGGAGCGCTACCTCTTCCACCCTGTATAATAAGCCAGTACAAATATTTTTTCTGTACATTTAGCAATTTTGACTGAAATAGATAGGGATCTTTTAGATGAAACTATCTTAACCGGATTCGGTCACGGGTAGACCAGGTCTGTCTGTCTGTCTGTCACGGACTACTTACTGCTAAGTGTTCGAAACGTTGGGTTTCCAAAATGTATAATATAAAATATACGCGATTAATCCGGTTAAAATAGTTTCATTTAAAATGTGTAATAATCGTGACAATCAAAGAACTTATTAGATAGAGGGACACCTACAAAGAATAATAGAAAGCAATTTTTTGTTTAATTTCTTGTCTGTCTGATGATCACGTTAATCTCCGAAAGTACTGCACGGATTTACTTATAACTTTCACCAATTGCTTTGTTTTAACTCAGAATAACATTTAAAGTTGTTGTTTTTGTTTCATCAAAATCGGTTCATTAAAAAAAGTTGTCATTTAAATGAACTCAAGGCAATATTTGCCTGCGTATATAGCAATCGATAGATATTGACACTATACTTATACTCATAATAAATTTATAATTGTTTGTAATAAATCTGTATTTTAACTGTATAATGTGTATTTAGTAAAAGGTTTTTTTTAGATTAATGTAATCATATATTAAGTAAGTGATGAGAAATTTAACATAAAAACGGCATTTTTTAACTGTTCCATCAGGTATAATTTAACTTTAAGCTCAATAGATGGCGCTGTGCATAAAGCATCATTTTATGAATCGCGCTGGTAAGATTTTTACCTAAAGTATGATATTCGAAACATTTTAATTATATAACTGTTGATGAAAATATATATTTTTAAAGCACTATTGTCCATTGTACAAACTTAAAGTAGTATACAAAGCTGAATTATTAGTGACGATTACCTTCATATATCATAACACTTAAGTTTAGTGTTGCCAAACTATCGATCGTTTCGCCATCGATAGTTTTAATCTAAAAAAGCCTATGCGATCGATACAACAATCGATAGTATCGATCTTATCGATACTATCGATTCTATCGATAGCTTAGAAGAATACAATACAATCGGCTAAGTGCAATACTATCGATACTATCTATAGTATCGTATCTCCAAATCGGAAAATAATCAATACAATCGATAGTATCGATACTATTAAATGTCTAGGATACAATAGTATCGTTAAAATCTATTGTATCGATACCATCGATTATTTTGCACTATCGATTATATGCTAATTTACGATAGTATTGAGTATGATCCTTTCGTTTTTATTACATTTATTTTGTTTGATTTCTTGGTGAAAAGAAGAAATACTTAATATGGCGTATGAATAAGCAATTAGTTAGATACTTCAACTAAGATGTTTCTAATATCATAATGATTAGTGACTACACATGAAAATAATAATCAATACTATCGCAAATTAGCAAGCAATCGGTAGTTCACAATAATCGATAGTATCGATACCATCGATACTGTCGATACTATCGTTTCCTAGAAATTCAATAGTATCGATAATATCGATAGTATCGATTTCTTTCTGATTTGGAGGTACGATACTATCGATAATATCGATAGTATTGCATTTGTCCGATAGTATTGTACCCTTTAGAACTATCGATAGTTTCGATACTATCTCTTTAATCGATACTATCGATTATAATATCGATAGCCCTTCTATCGGACTACTATCGATAGAATATAGAATTCCGATCGATAGTCCACTATCGATCGGCAACACTACTTAAGTTTAACTCGTAATTAATATAACACAGGGATAACAAACGACTTGATCTTTAAAGAAATATCAAGTAAATACATAGATTATTCGGTTCATTGTTTGTTTCAAATTAATCTGTATAAAAGTGCCTAAAACATCTTTTTTACGTTACTCTATACTCTGCAGGAACTACATATTTACCAATTCTACGTTCAGCTAAGAATACATGTAACTAATTTAAAAACGATATTATTATGCAATCATTTTACACAGAATATTATGAATCCTTGCCCAAATCAATAATTTTTCATTTAAGAGTGTTTCTGAAGCAGTAAATTAAACTATTTACTGACATCAGAACATTTAACAGAGTTTTAGAATTTTGATGAGACGTACATAACATAGGTAAAAAGAACGTAGTGTTACAAAAATATATACGTATAAGAAATAATTAGCTTGTTTAATTCAAAATAATCAAAAATCCTTATGGAAATTACTATAATGTAGAAAAAAAACCCCTACCTAAAGAAATTAATCAAGTAAGTCAACAGTTTAGACGTAAGAAATTTTTTTTCATTATACAAATGTTAGTATGGATACATACATTATTTCGTATGACGCAATTACAAATGAAACGAACGAACTAAGAAGCGTTGCCGATCTGCCGCTTTCCATTCTTTAAACACATACTAGAACGAGAAAGGGATACCTCTCGTTTAATCAACATCGCCACCATTACCTACGACTCGATTCCATGACTAAGGCTGAGGCTGAGGTTGGTATCTGTGTGCGTCATTCTTGACAAATGGCGTTTTATTCTACAAGGATAACTTTCATTATTTCGTTTGAAAATATAACTTTTTCATTTTTGGAAACATCTCTTTTGTTTTAATTGTGTTAGGTTTTTACAGACTAGTTAAAATAGTTTCAATTAAAATGGTGATGACAAAAACACTCCGTATTTATAGTTAATCAAAATAACGATCTTAAAAAAAAAACATTTTTTTAGCTTCACACTGTATTCTATATATAGCAGGGAAGGCATATGGAACCTAGTGTTATGACAATTCGCTCTCCACTTTCCACCGAATTCTGGAGGCATTATAAATCCTGTGTGCAGATTACAACGCGAGATTAGAACGAAGAAATCAAAGTAATATTCAATTTTTCATTTCTTCGAGTGAAACTCAAACCCACAACCTGTCGCGTTTACAATCACACGCTTCCGCCCCTGGCGAACGACGAATTAAAAATTTTAATACAAAAAGGACGCCTCTTGCTCAAGAAATGTTTAATAAATGCGCTAATGTGTCTAATAAATTATTAAAAGGACCGACTCCGCTAAAATATCTTATGTATTCACAAACATCTTTGAGGTATAAAAGTAAACATACATTTAATGAAATTGTCAAGACGTTAATGTTTATATGTAAAATTACGGTGATTCCAGATAGAAGAAGGCTGTGACGATTTTCCTCTGGTGTCGAGGTAAAACGCGGCGTTAAATTCTGCAATTCAACACGCAATGCCTCTAGAATTCAGTGGAAAATGGGAAACGGAGTGTCTTAACACTATGTTTCCTTTGCCTACTCTGCTATGGGCGGGATACAGCATGAAACTGAAGTCGTAACTATTTCGATGGTTTTTCCATATATGTCTAAAATTATATTATGTTAGCCTTGTTTTTTTAATTCTAAATTTATACACCTATATTTTTATAGTCCTGTTTTAAATAGATTTTATAATTTCTATAGAAGATTTGTTCAGCTCTTTTTATTATTATATGAGTTATAGTCGTACGGTCGTTAAAATATACTATTAAATGTCACTCTTAATTAACACTCAGATTTTTTTTTGTTGTATAAATGATTTTATGGAATCAAAATATATTCATTTATTTAAATTTCATATTCATTTCATCATTTCATCCCTGACGTCATTTTAAAACCACTAAGAACAATTAAATATTGTTATAAAATTAATAATTACTCCAATTTAAGTTGTATTTTGAGTTCCGCCACTCAACATATTAAACGGTAAAGCTGTAAAGTATTTCCAATCCTTGAAAATAAATCCAATTTTTGCAGCTGCCAAAAATTACAGTTTTGACACCGTCTCTGTCTTTGGCAGAATAGCGATATTGCTTTTCTTTTTAAATATTTGAAATGTGGTTAACAATTTCTGAAACTTGTGTTGTAATTGTAAAATTCATAAAAATATGTATTTTTATCAACAGTCATATAACCCAAACGTTCCGAATGCCATTTTTTAACCAAAAATCTTACCAGCGCGATTAAGAATATTATTATTGGGCTTAAAGTTAAACTGTTACTGTTCAGATAGTTAAAAAATGCCGTTTTTTATGTTAAATTTCTCTTAATATATAATTGTATTAATCGAAAACGACTTTGTACTAAATATATATCATAGAGTTCAAATACATATTTATTACAAATATTACCTTTAATATAAGTGTTACTTTTTTTTAATGAACCGATTTTGATGAAACAAACTTACATTACTCACAAAGCAAAAGTGAAAGTTTTAAGTAAATCAGTCAAGTACTTACGTACTCGGAAATTAGCGTTATCATCCATACAGACAGACAGACAAGAAAATAAAAAAAACATTTTTGCTGTTTTATTATATAATATAGATAATAATCAATTGCCACGAGTGGATATGGAGCCCACAACACCCACTCAGCCACGACGGCCTCAATTAATTTAATTTTTATACAAAAATACTGAAATAGATAATTCATGAGCTCCATATTTATCTTTATTTTTTTTATAATTTTCTTAACCTGAGAAAACCTCACTCAACCAAATAGAGCCTTAAACATTTAATAAATGTAATATACCAAATCATTAAATAATTTAATAATATTTTCCCCCAACACATACAAAATATAAACATACTCAACACATTCCCTTACACCTAACGTTCTTAGGTATCGACCTAACTCTTGCCATATTCCAAGTGGGCCTAAGCACATAGTTCAAATATACGAGAACACTTCACCCTAGAGGTCCTTCAGAGAGGCCCAATTCTAACGATTAATTGAGTGGCCGAAGGGAAGCCGAATTGGCTATCGTGGACCGTATGTTGTGTTTTGAATGTTGAATGTATATTCTATTTCATATATATTTGAGGCCATTTGTACCGCAGAGGTACAAGTGTTTGACTGGAAAAGTGACAGGTTGTGAGTTCGATTTGCATTCGAGGAAATGAAATGTTTAATATTATAATTAATTCGCTCTGGTGTCGAAGTATTATAGCGCGGTGTTGAGTTCCGCCAATCAACACGTAATGCCTCCGGAATTCGGCGAAAAGTGGGGAGCGGAGTGTTTTAACACTAGGCTCCTTCTATCTGCTACATGCGGGATACAGCGAGAAGCTGAAAAAAAAAACGTATAAGAACATATCAACATAAATATTCATATACTTGTATAGTTTTAAAAAAATCTAATTCGATGCGTACAACACTTAACATGTAATGCCATCAAAACTCGGCGGAATGTGGATTGGAAGTATATTGACAGGGACGATGTGTCTTAACACTAGATTTCAAGATCTGCCCACTCTGCTATGTGCGGGATACAACGTGAAGCTAAAAAAATGTTCTAAGCCTAATCGTTTTTTTTTTTCACGCATTAGTTACACATAAAAATTAAAGAGTTAAAGAGTTGTGCAAGGATTGAATATATGTAATTGTATATCAATGTCCTCAATCTGTTTCAAATGTTCTTACATTTTTGAGCCTTTTTTGTTCTATATTCGTATTTCAAAACGAAAAAACGAACCCCTTATTGAATCCAGGAGAGAAACTATTTCAGAGAGAAACTATTTTTTAAATATTTTTTAAACATTTTTAAAGTGTTATTCCACACTTAGGAAAGAACAATATATTTATGTTGTTAGCATAAGTTGTAACAAGCGTATAAAAATTTCGACGTAGCTTGGCGAGAACGCATGGCTTAGTGGTCAGAGCGCCTGGTCGGTTTCCAGGAGGCGCGGGTTCGAGTCCCGCTGCGTTCAAATTTTTATACGTTTTCTAAATAAGTATTTTTCTTTCCTAAGTGTGGAATAACACTTTAAAAATGTTTAAAAAATATTTAAAAAATAGTTTCTCTCTGGCCAAACGATAATTCTTAGTAATTATCTTTGGGTAGCGGAAATTTGTAAAAATCTCCCTACAGAGATGCTAACAACATAAATAAGTTGTAACAAGCGTATAAAAATTTCGACGTAGCTTGGCGAGAACGCATGGCTTAGTGGTCAGAGCGCCTGGTCGGTTTCCAGGAGGCGCGGGTTCGAGTCCCGCTGCGTTCAAATTTTTATTCGTTTTCTAAATAAGTATTTTTCTTTCCTAAGTGTGGAATAACACTTTAAAAATGTTTAAAAAAATGAAAATAATTTCTTCGCAGTGACACCACTGCGAAGAAATTATTTTCATTTTTTTAAACGACGAGGAAAAAGCGCGGCACTGAGTTCCGTCACTAAACACGCATTGCCTTCAGAAATTGGCGGAAAGTGGGAAACGGAGTGTCTTAACACTAGGTTCCCTCTGCCTACCCTGCTGTGTGCGGGTACAGCGCGAAGCTGAAAAAAAATGTAAGGGGAAAAAAGGTAATCGACAGACCCTACTGTTAGAACATTACACTGCACTCCTCATAGTATCAAGCGTGTGACTGTAAAGCGACAGTTGTGAATTCTATTCCCATTCGGGGGAATCAATTATTATTAATTAATATTTTCATTTCATCCCTTTGGTACTAAGGCAAAAAGCGCGGCGTTGAGCTCCACCATTGAACACACACTGCTTCAAAAATTCTATACGAAACGGTGTTTAGTATTAGGTTCCCTCTGCCTACCCTGCTCTATTCGAAATACAGAGTGAGGCTAAAAATATATATGAAAAAAGTTGAAAACTACCACATTTTTCCCGGTGAAACGAACGTTCTGTGAAATTTAATAATAAATAAGTGTTTCAACGACTTCCTGCACCACTATTCAGCAGGATCTATGACGACAATTCTAAAAATATTTTATATACACATTTATGTTATTCCAGGCAGGCAACAAGACTGCAATATCGCAGGCCATAACTCAGGCTGGAAAATTAAATTTGCAGGCAGTTCTTTCGAAACGGTAGCTGAGTTGTGAAGTCTAGTCAATGCTCTTGTGTATAATATATGAGCAGATGTAAATAATATATATCTTTTTCAGTTTCACGCTGTATCCCGCATGTAGCAGGGTGTAAAGGGAGCCTAGTGTTATGACACTCCGCTCCCCACTTTCCTATGGACTCTGGAGACATTGTGTGTTGAATGGCGAAATTCAACACCGCGGTTTGCCTCGACTCCAAGGCAAATAAAAAGAAATATTAAATATTTAAATCTGCTTCACGCTGTATCCCGCACATAGCAGGGTAGGCAGAAGGAACCAAGTGTTAAGACACTCCATTCCCAACTTTAAGCCGAAATCTGGAAGCATCGCATTACATTTCATTATTTTTTTATCAAATATTTAATTTCCTCGAGTGGGAATCAAACCCACAACTTGTCGCGTCACTCGCTTCTAGAATAGTTTTTTTTATCTCGCATATGGCAGAGTAGGCAGAGGGAACCTAGTGTTAAGACACTCCATTACCCACTTTCCGCCGAAATCTGGAGGCGTAGTTTGTGAATAATATGAAACATTGAGATTTCCAAAATGATTACTCTACAAGTCTTCACAGTTACACACGTTTAGTGATTAATAAAATAAATTAATAATCAAACAACCAATGTTTTTAGATTAATAGATTTTCTTGTGTATGAGTTAAAATTGTCAAAAAAATTATAAATAGTTCAACTTATTAACTATTTACATTTTATATATAATAGGGGACACCCATTCCTTACACGTTCCGCTCGCTAACTTCGAGTTTGAATGATTAAAAAATAAATATATATTTTTTAACAACTCTATAATACAAAGAAAACAAAAGAAAAGCAATGCTGACAAGACAAGACAATTTTAAAGCGCTTCATATTTTTGTCAAAGAATA
The DNA here is from genome assembly GCA_013421005.1 of Heliconius erato x Heliconius himera. Taxonomy (NCBI): domain Eukaryota; kingdom Metazoa; phylum Arthropoda; class Insecta; order Lepidoptera; family Nymphalidae; genus Heliconius; species Heliconius erato x Heliconius himera. The sequence goes on along the minus strand of JAATLQ010014001.1, from coordinate 19,372 downwards.
GTTATTATAAAAGTTAGTCGTTTCGTAGATAGAGAACAGATGAGAATGGCGTAAAATTTAAACTATATAATTGTCTACGTTATTCTATCAATTTTGTAATTTAAACAATTCTGCTTTTCTCTTTGAATGGAAGGAATTATCTCTTCTTTTTTTCATTTTCCCGCTCTGGTTAGAGAAAGTGCGATATATTCCGCGGTTCAACATACAATAATACAAATTCCGTTGGAGAAAGTGAAGAACGGAGTGTCTTGAAACTAGGATATGTCTCTTTACAGCAAAGAGCTGAAAAAAATCATTCTTTATACTTGTAAAGTATTTGAAAATGATTTTTATTAAGAAAAAATATAAACATATTTTTTTCTAGCTGTAAATGCCAATTATTAAATACCTATCAGCCCACTAGCGGCTCCGCCCGTATACCACCTGTAATATGATTATTATGCTGCATTCGCCAATAGATTGACACATTCATTGATGAACAACTTGTTTTCATAATTCTAAGAAAGTGCAAGCACTACGTGGTTGCTTTAGAACAGGGGTTCCCACCCTTTTCTTGATCAAAAACCACTTATATTTATATATTCTTGGTTGGTGGCCACTATATATTCTTGGTAGCAGGGACCACTATGCATGTAGGTATAATAAAAATTAACTGTGATAATCAAACAGAAACTTTGCCTCACCATCCCCAGTCATCAAATTAAAATTGTTCGTGGACCACATTAAGGCTTCTGCGGACCACTGATAGTCCGAGGACCACTGGTTAGGAACCTGTTCTTTAAAGGATGCCATCAGAGACGGGAAACAAGAGTGTTGAATTATTTTAATTTTACATTTTCTCGAAAAGTGTACGTGCAAATTACATACTATAAAAGCCTAAGCTTATCTTCATAAGATTTCCTTGATGATAAAATTAACTTTTGCTCGTAAGTTTCAATATCCCTGTCAAATAAAAAATGGTTAATATCACCATGCAATTTTCAATAATTTTTTTGTCTAAAAATGCCTTATTGTCTTATTTATAAGAGATAGATATATGCGGATTTTTTTTAGAACTAATAAATTAGAATATTTTTGTCATACAATGTACTGACATACATTTAGCTATTTTTGCAGTGTACGCACATAATGCAATTTGATTGGGATCATTATTATATTTATTCCTTTATTTTAGGCTGACTAGGACTTAGGACCTACATTACTTACTTAGGACTTAGGGCTAACTAATACTTACAACCTAAACAGTAATATTATGTAGGCTATGGCCCTCCTGCGAAATATAACTTTCATTAATTATTAAATCAGACCAATAAATCCAGAGATCTTAGCGTTTAAACAAATGAACTCTTCCACTATGTATTATAAATCATTATATTTTTTATTAGGATTTTTTAGACAAAACCGACCAAGGAAATAAATTAAAATACAATATAAATATTTCAAATATTTTATATTGCTATGAATCTCACAGGCAAGTCCATACACATGTTTCTATAAAATAAACCATTCATACCAACCGTAGGTGTAAAATATCTTCTCAACACCTCTCTTACTTCTGCAACAGTTATGGCGGGGACACCTTCATAACCAGATTTGATATAAACAGAATTATTTAAGCTTTGTGGATTACAAAAATAACCACCCTCAAATTTACTAAAAGGATCCCCACTTCTCTTCTTACTGTCTTGCCGAATTAAAAATACAGCATCTACTATTTCTGCAACAGTCTCATAAGCTAAGAAACATAAAACTTCTAATGCTTGATAGCTTATTTTAAGTTCTTTATTTGGGTTTATCCACTTTTCTAATTTTAAAAATCCTTTGCTAAGACCATAGCCTGATCGGAAAGAAGCACATCTAGCTTTATGGTATGCTTCATATTTTTCAAACGACATTGATTCACTAATCTTAGCTGCTCGGACCTTTCTTAAGTAATCGATAGCATCAAATTTAATCTGACTTACTTCATCAGCTTCGTCAAACTCTTTAATGATTTCTATATGCGTGCGTTTCTTTTTCATTGTAATATCTTTATCATCATCTAATATAATACCTGGTAAAATTGTTTCAGCTTGAGTACCTGTAGTAGACTGTCGATTTTTATCAATTCGATCCAATTTAATCTGATAATCGTGAAGTCTTTTTAATTTCACAGGATTTTTTCTTATTAAATATATAATATCGTAATTGGTTATTGATTTAGCTCCTCTCATAAGTGATAAGTTATATGCTTCTTGTAGCATCCACCTTAATTGTTGTAAAACAATATTTTCGACTAACACAACAGTTGCTGCATTAGGATTGGGATTGTCTCCAAAACCATGCATCATACTTGATATTTCTTTTTGAAAATTTGTTACTTCACCAGGGGTGTCGATAGTGAAGTATGAAACCATTATCGACTATACTACACAAATCTGCATTTACTATATCTTATTTTTAGGCTTTATTGATTTACGAATCGCGTCGTCGATTAAACACAATATTTTGTTAGGTTTGAGAGAAATCACAACAAAAGATAACTTCAATTAAATAAAATATATTGGTTATAGTTTTTGACTTATGTAGGATATTGTTTACTAATAATATTTAGTTTTAACACTTTTTTTTAATTAATGGCCTTATTTTGCGATTTAACACTTTTAGAATAGTCTCTATTTACAAACGTAATTTTTTTGTTGCCAGTTATTAGACTTAGCATCAGTCATAAATCTTATTTGCAAATATTTATATTAATAAATATTTGTGATTTCTTTTCAAATTCGATTTTATTAATCATTTCTTATGTCTCATTACATAAATCATTGTAAAATGAACACATTATAAAAATAATTAAATTTTAAATAATGTGTTATGCTCTTACCTCAATACTGCTTTGCTTAATAATGATATAAGTAACCTTAATAGAGACCAAAACTTAAACATACTATTTAAACTAATAAATGCAATAGAATAATATTAAAAAAATTATTTGTCATTGGAAATCAAAAGGAGACATAAATTGAACGCATTAAATTCAATTGTTTACCAAATCAGCTGATTTTGACTTTGACATAAAAGCTTTTTGTCCTTTTAGCTATGACGATATTAGCAGAATATTAGTGATTAAAATAGACAGTTTTTATTGTTGTGTAATATAGAAATAATGTTTTATTAGTTAATATACATGTTTATTATATATCACATACGTACGTAACTTTGTATAAAATAATGTCTTGATTATTAATTATGTATTATAGTGCGTTTCAAATATGTTATAAATATATAACCTCCTCTTGTATATAATTTTAGGATTTAATAGCAAAGCTTAAAACTGAAGCAAAGCAAATAGAATAATGCTTCTAAGAAGAAGCTATTTGAATCTCACGTCAAAAATTAATATTTTGTCTCAAATAAGAAAGATATCATGCTGGTCGTGCGGAAATGACTCGCCTTTAACGTCTAACTTATTTTGTTCCAAATGTAAAGCACTACAAATGCCGGAAAAACCTGAAAATTATTTTAAAATTCTTGGAGTGAAAGAAACATATGATTTAGATGAGAGTGATTTAGCAAAAAGATACAAGGAGTTGCAAAAACATTTACACCCGGACAAATATGCTAATAGGTGAATTTATAATTAAGTATAAAATTTTTGAATTTTTTTTGTAAATATTATGTCATTTTTTTTATTTTTATCAGAAAAAAAGAAGAACAGGAAATATCAGCACAATATTCTTCATTAGTTAATGATGCATACAAAACTCTATTGGAACCACTTACCAGAGGTATTTTTATCTTTTTAATTATAAGAAACAATTTTTACCTCCTATTGAATTTTAATGATAATATGTAATATCATGCTGATGATACTGTATAAATTGCAAATAGTCACATCATATTAAGAAAACATTGTATAAAAATTTTATTAACAAATCAATATGTGCAATGTATAGTTAAAAAAATAAAAATTTTTCAACGGCTTTTACATTGCACCATAGGCAGAGTACTCTGACTACAATCTTCCCAAATTTGATATATTGCATGTTTTGTGGTGCAATTTAACACAGTGCTTGGTCTATAATATTGGCAAAAATGAAACACAACACATACAAAAATGAAACACAATACATATTTTTTACACAATAATATACATTAACAATTCAATGGAATTGCCATTTTATATATCTTTATATTTTGCTCTACATAAAGAAATATATATATATTTTTAACAGAGTTGTTCACTCATATGACAATATTAAATAAATTATTTAAATAAAATTATTTTAACCAGATGAATAGCACTATAGTAATCAGAAGTTGTGGGCATACTTTACTTTATAAGGACAATTAATTCAGTAAAATCTAATTTCCATATATTTAAAATAAAATATTTTTATTTAAAATGTATAAAAATAGGAAAATTCAAAGATCATTTTTATATCTTATTCAATATCCTTTAAAAACAGGTATTTATATGCTACACTTAAGAGGGAAAGAAATACCAGAAAACACACAAATAGATCAGACATTTCTTATGGAAATCATGGAAAAAAACGAAGAAGTGGAGAATGCAGATACTGAAGAAGAAATAATGAAATTAAATAAAGAAAACAAACAGGTTATTCAAACTTTGCAAAAACAATTATCCATAGCTTTCTTTGATGGTGACTTAAAAAAAGTTACACACCTTTTAGGTCGAATGAAATATTATACAAGTATTGACAGCCAAATACAAACAGCGATTAGAAATAAAGGCATTATAAGATAAATTATTTTTTTGTTTCATATTTTTCTGAAAGTTTGTAAATAGCAGAATATTTGAATAGCGATAAAAATGTTGAATAAAAGTACTTGTTTTATCATTTCACATATCCCTTATGAGGTATAATATTGTTTACATATTATTTTATTTTTATTTATTTTTCTTTATTTTTTTACTGTTTAATAGCAGAACATGTTGAGTAAATTACTTTGACTTGTTCTGCGTTAGTTCATATTACATAATTCATTAAAATGAGATGTTATTTAAAATTTACATATGTAACATTAACATAAAAACCGGAAAAACGAAAGAAGTCGCACGACCACATTTAACTATCTTTAATTTCTTTGGCAGGGCCGGATGTGGAGGCTTATATTTTTATTTCTTTGCTCTGCTTTCCAGGCAAAAATACGGCGTTAAGTTCCACCATTGATCAAAAAATCCTAGTCCTACTAGATTCCCTCTGCCTAATGTGTTTTGTGCGGAATCATCATCATCAAATTATATGATTTTTATAAAAATATATATGAAATACATGGATGTGTCTATAAAGTTAGATCGTAATTTAGTAACAAATAGCAATAGTACCAATGGGGAAAGTACGCTCTTTCAAATAAAATAGTATATTACGGAACTAAGGTGAAAAGTAGGACATTTTTACCCATGAATTATGACAATAGCGGGTGGCAATGTCCTAAATTTTCCCACCAAGATGAAAAATTCGCTTTTATATACCCTAATACGAGAGAGAGAGAATTGTGCACTTTTGTCCTTCGTACCAGAGACTAAGAGCAAAGTTTTCGTCAAGGTGGGACAAGATACATTTTTAAAATCGGTTAGCAAACGATGAAGAAATCGATGGCCACATATAAAAAATCCCTCTCCTTCTTCTACCCTCTCCTTCTTCTACCCTCTCCTTCTTCTACCCTCTCCTTCTTCCAACCAAAAAACGAAAGAGAATTGAACTATTATTATTAATTAAATAAATTAAATTATTATGTGTGTTAAAACAAAATTAAGGTAAGTGTCCCCGTTTTCGACATCTTAAGGTTTTTATAATTTTAAACAATTTTAAATATATTATTAAATGTTATATGAACTTGCAAATTTTGTGGGCCAGGTTTGAGGCCACTCGTAGTGCATGAGCACAAAGTGTGTCTGTAAAACCGACTGGTTGTGGGTTCGATCCCACTCGAGGAGATGAAATATTTCCTTAAATTTATATTTCCATTTCTTCGTTCTGGTGTCGAGGACAAGCGCGGCGTTGAATTCTGCCACTCAACACGCAATACCTCCAGAATACGGCAGAAAGTGGGGAACGGTGTGTCTTAACACTAGGTTCCCTCTGCCTAAAAATCAATGTGCGCATTTTGTAAGTAATTCAATGTGTGAATACCGCATAGGCAACCACATAAGTTTAACTTGTGTCTAGTTTATATATTAATTTATTTGTGGACCTCTTATTTGATCCCTAATTCGTGATAAAATTTAGCTCTGCTTCTAAATTCGTGAACTTGTGGCTCCTGTTTCGGGATAAAATTTTAACCCCACGAGTAAGGTTTATTTGGTAACAAAAAAACTTTAACATATAAAGGATTTGATTGTAAACAATTAGTAAATAAAATAAATGGGTGAGGCTATATATATTACAACTACATATGTCAATATAGGTTTTTTATATTTATTATTTTATTTTATGAAAAAAAAATCAAGTTTCAATTAAATTTTTTGTATGAATGCTAATTTATTGTTACCTCTTTGATAAATTAGAAAATAAAATTACGAACTTACGTAATATAAATAAACTTAAATAAATTTTAATATTAATAATTTAAAAAATAATTACTTCAACAAACATAAAACCTTACTAGATAAAAGCATTAATAAAATGAAGATTTCATTAACACAAATTGGATGTATGTATTGTGTAGGAGATTCGTGCAGCTACTATAGCGTTTGTACGGCATTATATATTTAGTATATTCTTAAAAAAATAAAAAGATCTTTACTAATATTTATAACAAGACTAAGATAACCATTATATTAATAAATATAGAAGAGTCAATGTGTTAATTTTACGTAGATGTATTTGACACGAACTTGGGGAAAATAGTAGTACCTATAAGAATTTTAAAATTATTAATTCAGGTTACCTTTAAAATAGTAATATAGAAATTTAAATGAATAAAATAAATACCGAATTTCGATCACCAGTAACCTTAATAAATACATTAAGTGTTTTTAATCTTTAAATTTAAATTATCTCAATTATTATATAAATATAAATTTATTAAAAAGTATCTAGGATGTCCCTAATTCGGTAGTAACAGGAAGTAAGAGACACATTATAAATAAATTCAATACATAGACAGACAATTTTAAAAGAATTTAATGCTGCCATCTATTTTTTTTATAGAATACAAAAAAAACATATATACAAAGTTTTATGTGAATAACTTAGAAATTCTTATTCTTTCTTACGCTAGTCTTATTAGCTGGTAAACAACATAAACCCCTTACAGTGCACTTCGTAGTCAACTCTGCGTTTCAAATGTCGCTATACGCTCAATTTTATCATTAAAATATTGTTACTTATTCTTTAGATAGTTGTAATTATAAAGATTTTTTACAAAATAGTATATTTACTTTACGCAAATAATGAACCAAGACTAACAAAATAACGTACTATGACGAACTTTGGACTATTTACCTTAGTTTATGGTAAATACAATTTATTCAAAATCAAATTAATGAGGCCAGTCGTAGCGCAGGGGCACATAAGTGTGTGACCGTAGACGTGACTTGAGGAAATAAAATAATTATTTAGATCTGTGTTTTTCTTTTTTTTCTCTGGTGTTGAAGAGAAGCACGGCGCTGAGTTCCAATGCCTCCAGAAATAGGCAAAAAATGGGGAAACGGAGTGTCTGAACACTAAATTCCCTCTGCCTATCCCGCTATGTGCGGGATACAGGATGTTTTATTTAAATTAAAGAATGGACCGATGATAAAAGGCTTGCACGTAAAGATCAGTCTTAATTAGGGTTGTACCATTCCATCCACCTCGAGCACAAAGCTAGAACGCACCAGTGTGTTCTCCCTGGTGTAATTTATATATCGTAACGAAAACTACATTAAATATTAGTATGATAGAACAAAAGATAATTGAATTACTGGATAAGATTGATCGAATAAGATGGATCAGGCGTTTGGGACTTGTTTAAACTTTTATGTAACTTATGCTGGAACTAGGCCTAAGTATACCAAACGATTGGCGAGGTGACATCAGCCTTTGTAAAAAGATACAGGTTCACAGATAAACTGTACTAGCTAGGGCTGTCAGTTTGATTAGTTTGGACTGGAAATGTATGTTCAAATATTAGCATGCAGAATGCAAGAGATATCTGACAGTCTGTTGAAGATGGCACCTTGAAAGCCTCCTTGTCTTTAAATCTTGAAAGAGAGTTCATGGAGAGTGGATGCGGCCGCAAATTTAAATTTGTCAACTTTTTTCATCGTATTATCAAAACCTACGGATGTTTCCGGTAGTATTACAATAATGAAATTTGGCAAGGGTGAACGTGCAATATATATAAAGAAAAATTCCGAAAAATTTAGATTGATATTTATATTACGGACAAAAACTATAACAAACTTATAATTAATTTCACACAAAATAGGAAGTATACAAACATTTTGTATGTGCCAACGTAAGCTAACTTTTATATGTAGTACTTCCCGTTGACCTTCAATGAAATTGGTACGGATTACGGAACCCTCAGTAAGCAAATCTGACTCGCACTTGACCGAGTTTTATAAACAATACTTACTTTTAAAAAAAATAAATGAATTCGAGGCATGTAACTAGTATTAAGCCCGAGAGATGGATCTATTTAATTGGTTTCTACAAACAATAATTAATCATGGTGCCGTATCATTACAGCCACAGACAGAAAAAACATGAGTAATTGTACCGAACTGCCTTCTTAAATACATATTACTATGAAAAAAAAACTTATTTTGTTTCCTGTCTTTACTTGTCTTCTTTAATTAATATTAATTAATTAGTTATTATATATAAGTACTTTTTTGACGCTATTATAACAAAAACTCCTATTTTGTATACCTAAGCTATTTTGGTGACCCTTAGATGAAATGTTTCAAATTTTTAAAAGCGTAGCTATGAATCCAGAATTCTGAAACATTTTGGACAATGTCTAAAAAAGAGGTAAAATTATGTCTGGTCCTTTAGCGTATTTATATATGTGTAAATGAGGTCTGTAGTGGCGCGGAGGTATTAAATGTGACTGTAAACGAGACTGGTTCAATCCCCACTCGAGGAAATGAAATATTTATTTAAATTTATATTTCCATTTCTTCACTTTGGTGTCGCGGGATAGCGCGGCGTTGAGTTCCGCCACTCAACACGCAATGTCTTCAGAATTCAGCGGAAAATGGGGAACGGAGTGTCTTAATGATAGGTTCCCTCAGCCTACCCTGCTGTGTGCAGGATACAGCGTGAAACTGATTCTTAAAATTTGTTTAAGTCCGTGCGTGAAGCCAGTTACTTACGTTAACAATTTTTAATGAAATTATAATATTTCGGTGAGGATATTTAATTTTCGTCTTACCCGACATGTTTTTAGTATACATGAAATTACTAAGCTTTATGATTTAAATATTATTTAAAAAAAATGGTTGTGGCAGTAGTATAGTGTCTGAGGTAGTTAGTGAGAATATCGATTAATCATTTATATAAACAATATTTTATGCGTACTATCTGAGACAGAAGTAGCGCAGCGACACAGTCTGACTGTACCACCCTGTGGTTGTGGGTTCGATGCCCACTCGGGAACGAACTTTTCTCGTTTCCTCGCACAGGTACTAAGAACTAGCCCAAGGATATAACGTAGATACCATTATACTTTTATATAATTAATGTTAGTATTTCCATAAGTTTAGCTCCCTCGTTAAATATTTATTTTACGAATAATTAAATTGACGAATGAAAACGAACACTTATCTTCTCAAGTCAGCAAATAAACTTTTTAATAGTAATCATAGCCTATAAACAGAGATCCCAGGGCCCCCGGACCTACGTCATTTCAGCAAAGCTGAAATTTTAAAAATAAATAATATAATATGTAGTAAGTGGGGAACGGAATGTCTTATCACTATGTTGCCTCTGCCTACCCTGCTGTGTGCGGGATACAGCGTGAAGATGATTTTTTTATTTAATATGTAGTTAAGATTGTATGCGAACTTACTAAGTTGAAAATGGGGTCCTTTCAGAGGTAGTGCCAACTTAAGGTACGCTCATCTAAGTTAAAGTAGAAACGCTCGTATTTAAATATGTTCTTAAGAATAATGTCAAAAAAAAATATTTATTATTGCCAGACCCCTTACATGGGCCTTACATAGGCCAGACGTCCTAAAGGTTGTTTAAAATTCGGGTAAACTACATAATACTAGCAGGCTTTAATTTTAAATATATATTTTAAATATATTACTTAAATTTATATTTCCATTTCTTCGCTCTGGTGTCGAGGTTAAGCGCGGCGTTGAATTCTGCCACTCAACACGCAATGCCTCCAGAATTCGGCAGAAAGTGGGGAACGGTGTGTCTTAACACTAGGTTCCCTCTGTCTACCCTGCTGTGTGCGGGATATAGCGTGGAGCTAATTTAATTTAATTTTTTTAATTTTATATTATTTATAGACAATTTCAAGACCAATCCGAGCCAATCATCTTCTCAAATAGTCTTAACTACAAATTAGACTAATAGTCCTCAAAATTTTAACTTTGCTAAAATGACGTAGGCCTGAACGCCCTGCGATCTTAGGCTTCTATGTATCTTAAAACAGCTTAGGATGATTGATGCTTGTAAACTAGATATTATTTATACATCATTTACGGTTTACAACTTGAGTATACATCGACTTTTAGTATTTGATACTTGTAATTTATTAAAAGATACGTACTTTTTATATCTTTTTTAATAGTAAAATATGTTAACTTAACTAAACTTAACTTCACGCTTTATTTCTAGCGGAGTAGTCAGAGAGAACGAAGCGTCAAACGCTACGGTCTCTACATACCTCTTTCACCTTGTCTGTCATCAACCTCTTCATACATGCCCTTCGGAGGATCCTCATGGTTTTACTTGACCATCCTCTAGTACTGTTGATACTGTGTTTTCGAAGGTCAACCGAAGTCTCCCTCTATCTCTCTTACCACTTACTTTTCCATCAGAAATCTTTTTTGCCATTCTTTCATCGCTCATTCGTTCGACGTGCCCAAACCAGCTGAGCACATTGTTCTTCATTCTCACCGTGATATCCTCGCTAGTACCAGCCATTCTATGTATCTCTTCATTGCACTTTCGATCACCTAAGCTGACTCCGTATATCCTACGACGACGTTGCATCTCCATATTAAAATATCGTACTTATTTTTATAATTAGTTGGATATATTAAATATCTTATAAACGATGTTAATAAAATAAAATATAGTGTGTAAATCATTATACTACACTGATATCATGACGCAGCCAGGATATGCCTGAATGACCTTTATTTTATTTCATTTATAGAAAACAAATAAATACATATACTGTATACTCACAGATTTTTAAAAATGATGGAGCTGAGCGAAGCAAAGCTCTTACTGGTAAGTATGTTTCATTGTAATGCTACTCCCTTTAGACCGTTAAACCTACAGCTCTGAAATTTTACAGGAACGTTGTGGACGACAACGACGTGGTGATCACAGCGAAGTAGTTTGGTGATAATTGTAATTGTAGTTTTTGAATAAACGGTCAAAATGTGACCCATAGAGTTAAACTGTGGAACGCTTTGAAATTCACGCAGACATTGAACTTCGACTAACCTAATCCAAAAATTAATAAAATACTCCATAAAATTCTCGCAAAAAAATCGCATAAATTTCGAAATAAGCGAACAAGTGACAATATTACACATTTTGATGATTTTTAAATAGAAATTATCAAAATTACGAAATCCCACTACAAAATACTTCCCATGGCAGCTGTAAAAGTTTGATGTGTAGGCTCCAAGAAAGTTATATAGCATTTGGATTCTAAAGTATAAAGAACGGTCGCGGAGTGAGCTGACATTACACAAAGTTAGCAACGAGTTTACGTGATATATATACCTGTTTAGAAGTACCGCATAATGTTATTGTGCGCTTGGATTTTCTTCATTCCATATTTAGGGGAGGGTATGTAATTTTGTTATATTTTTTTATTAATATAATATTTATTAAATTAAAATTTTCGTACGTAACAATAACCTAAATCGGTAATAGCTGCATTAGTATTAAATCGTGTTTATTTATATAATTTATCATATATTAAGTTGTATTATTTTGATTTGATTTATTTTTTTATATATTAGGTTTTTTTAAAAATAAATCAGTTTCAACAGGGTAGGCCGAGAGAAGCGTTAAGACACTCTGTTCCCCATTTTCCGCCGAACTCAGGAGGCGTTGCGTGATGAGTGGCGGAACTCAACGCCGGGTTTTTGCGTTGGTGGCTTGGTGAAAATATTAACCCATCCCCCGCAGTAATCGATGCTAGGCTTGCGGCCGTAAACAGAGCGTTGAATTATTTTAATTTTACATTTTCTCGAAAAATATACGTACAAATTACATACTATGAAAGCCGAAGATTATCTACATTAAATTTCCTTGATGATGAACTTTCGTTCGCATTTTCGTTTATTTTTAATATACGTTTGCAATAATATATTATTGCAATATACATAGTGAAGATATTAAAATTATTTTTATACTAAAAATCAAATCAAAATTGAATAAGCTTCACACTGTATCCCGCACACAGCTGGGTAAGCTGAGGCAGTCTAGGTCTTATTAGGGCACTCCTGTAGCCACTTTCCACCGAATTCTGGAGGCATTGTGGGTTAGTGGTGGAACCTTGGGCGTATCTAGAGATATGTTCTTGACTTCAGCTTTGATGTGTTCCTGTAAACCAGTGATTCTCAACCACTGTGCCGCGGCACTTTTGTGTGCCGCCAAATTTTGCAAATATATAATAATGTTAATATTATTCAATTATATAATTTAAAAAGAAAAATATTTTTATATATATATATATATATATATATATATATATATATATATATATATATATATATATTTAAATCCACAAATTAATAAATTCGTATATTTAAAAATTTTATCATAAACTATTTATGCAGTGTGTTGTAGTAAGTAAATACTTTTTATATTTTTCTTTGTGTGCCGCCAAATTTTAAAATCGTTAAATATGTGCCGCAACAAAAAAAAGGTTGAGGATCACATTGTTTTTATTTCTTGTTTTTTGAGGCATTTTTTTCTATTACTTAAATTTCTGGGGCACCAGACTATTCTGAGATGGACACGACCACCCGGCCCCCTACGCCCATGGGTTGAACTTAACGCCGGGCTTTTGCCTTTGGAGCCAGAGAGAAAAAATGAAAATATTAATACATAATAATTCAATTCCTCAGGTGGGGATCGAACCCACAACCCTTGCGTTAGAGTTACATCCTTGTGCCCCTGCGCCACGACGGCCTCTTGGGAAAGATCTTGGAAAAAATAAATATTTCCTTTAATTTCAGTAAACAGTGAATATTCAAATCGGGTTCTAAATGGGCTCCCCACGTCCATACAACAATACCCAATCTTAGCCCAGATGCTGTTAGATGTATGGGGAACATACGACTATATTCAGCACTGCGCAGGAGTCATCATAACTTCACGCCATGTTATTTCTAGTGCCCATTGCTTCCAGTACAACCAGGATACTGGTAGAAAGTAAGTAAATTTTGTATTACGATTCCGTTTTCTATTTTTTTCTTTAAGCATCTTTCACATAGATAGGTAAAGCGAGTTAGATAGAGAAAATCCAATATTGAAATTTCTTTACTCTCCCCACATTTAAAACAAAATGTATTAAATTATGAATTCAAAATGAGATTCTTTTTGTTACACTTTATGTCATCAGCTAGAAAATAAAAAAAAATGCTATGAATTGGGATTGAACCAGCACATTTCGGCTCAGACATTACCCCACTGCACCACAATGACCTTAATGTTGATCATTTCACAATGATGGTATTACATTTTCTAACTATCTGCCCGAAGAATAATTGAGTTACTCTTTATAAATATAAAGACACCTAACACCTGAGACTTGGCGTCGTGGCGCAAAGGCACAAGCGTGCGACTGTAAAGGCGACAGGCTGTAGGTTCGATTCCCACTCGAGGAAATGGCACATTTCAATTCCACGCTCTGGTAACGAAGCAAAGCGCGGCGTTGAGATCCTCCACTCACTCAACACACAAAGCCTCCACAATTACAACACTACAACAATAGTTAACAATAGGTTCCCAGGTTACCTCTGCATACCCTGCTAAAACGGTACATACATTTCCATTGTGCCACGATAACGTCGTATATATTTTAATATTTCATATTTAATTCCAGTTACACATTACCACAATACTGGAAAATACGTGTAGGCTCCACATACCGGACGCGAGGGGGCGTGTTGCATAAAGTAAAAACTATAGTCCCGCATTATGGATTCGACAAGCGCTATTACACTAACGATATAGCCGTGGTTGTTGTCGCTAAAAGGTTCACTTTGGGTAATTTAGTAAGACAAGGAACCATTATTAAACCTGGTACCGAGTTGGTACCTAATTCTGTATGTACGTTGGTTGGATGGGGCGCAATTGAGGTTTGTTTTTTTATTTTATTGCTTATATATATATATTTGGTAGGTACTTACATTATCGTATATAAATTAAGTTTAAAAAATATATAAAATATGCATGTATGTATATTTTTAGATGATTTTCATGAATAAATTACTAAAATGTTTTAATTTTTTATCAATTTTTTTTAAATTTTTTTTTAATTTCACACCATATTCCGAAGTTAGATAGGCAAAGGGAACCATATACTAAGACTTTCTGTTCATCTCTTTCCGATTAATTTTCGAGACCTGTCTCGTCTTCTAATCAAAGTGAGAAAACAAAAATAAGTTATTCCCTTGAGCGGGAATCGAACCCACAAACATAGCGTTACCATTCAGATCCATTCAAACCCAAAAACCCTAAATACTCTTAAATACTAAGAGCAACAAAATCAAAATAACTTATCTTTACAGAAAGATGGTCCACAGCCCGATCAGCTACAATACTCAATGATGTTAATAATCAATCAAGAAGAATGTAAGGAACATTATCAGACGATTGGAGCAATTATTTCGGATTCCATGATATGTGCCGGTCAGCTGGACGTTGATGGAGTCGATGGCTGCTTCGGAGATTCAGGAGGGCCTTTACTTTATAAAGGCGTCGTTGTCGGCTTGGTATCCTTTGGATATGCTTGCGGTCTAAAGTATTATCCAGGGGTTTACACGAAAGTATCATTTTACACCGATTGGATTATACAAACTGTGTCAAGTAATAAATGATTAAAACCTATATTCTATATTTATATTGTTTATAATAGCATATTATATTTCTAACTTTCACTTTAATTGAATGAAGTAGGCTGTGATGTCGTCATCGAGTTAAAGCTATCACCGGCTAGAGCCACAGATGAACTGACAAGAAACTCAACAGTTGCTCTTTTCAATTTTCTTTTAAGCTTCACGCTTTTTAGACTCCACATCGGGGTAGGCAGAGGGCATCTAGTGTTAAGACATTCCATTTCTCCCTTTTTGCCAAATTCTGTAGGCATTGCGTTTTGAGTGGCGGAACTCAATGCCGCGCTTTGCCTCGACAACAGAGCGAAGAAATGGAAATATAAATTTAAATAAATATTTGTGTAATGTATATTTGTCTCGAGTGGGGATCGAACCCACAACCAGTCGATTTAACAGTGACACTTTGTGCCCCTGCGCCACGACTGGACTCTGCCTCTTTTAAATATCATTACGTAAACGAAGTACATGTAAAATACTTATTAATAAAAAGTATAAAAATTTGAACGTAGCGGAATTTGAGCCCGCACTTCTTCCTGGCGCTCTGACCAACTAAGCCATACGTTCTTAATTGGCCATAGTTGGTCAGAACGGTAGGACAGTTTCCTAAGAGGCGCGGGTTCAAATTCCGCTACGTTAAAATTTTTATATGTTTTCTTAATATGTATTTTACATGATCATTTATATAATAAACAGAATTGACTTGACTATGATTTTTTATTACTTTAATCTATGATCATCTAATACCATGTACAATGATTGTTTTGAATTAAAAAATACGACCAATGTCTTATTTTATAATACTTAATATTTATAATTGATATAAAAAGTTAATTATTTATTATACGTATATATTTTTGTAACATTACGTTCTTTTTACCTATATAATGTACGTCTTATCATAATTTTAAAATTCTGTTAACTGTACTGATGTCAGTGAATAATACAAATTTGCCATTTTTATGTTAAATTTTACTTAATATATGATTACATTAATCGAAAACGACGTTTTACTAAATACATATAATACCCTTAAAAATACAGATTTATTACATACAATTATACATTTATTATAAGTATAAATATAGATATATTATAGTAGTACGGGAGCCGAAGAGGGGACATTCGGGATTTACTCGAGCATCGTAGAGCCCTATTGGGTTGCGAAACTTAGATGATAACAAGAAAAAATGTCATACAATACATATCTTTTGATCGGTGGAGTGAGCGCCTATAAATTTTCAAAAATGAAAAAAAACTGCTGCACGGACACACTCGAGCGCGTCAGATATTGATATCATTAATTCCCTACGTATTCTTAAAAATGTAAATATGTTAATCTGACTGTTTCCGTGATGGACGTGGTCGTACGAAGGAGTTAAAAATGAAAAAAAAAATATCGAGCGCATCCGATTTTCTAAGGGGATGTTAAGTGAACCTGAAAAAAAAGCTCTTACATAATAATCTGACGGTTTGGATGTGATGCAAGCTCGCAACCATTGTTGAAATGTGCAAAAAAATTCGTCATTTTGAAATACTCAAGTGCGTCAGATTGAGATATATATGCTTCATCTTCATGCCCTAGACGTGCTTTATCAATCTGACGATTATCTGAAGGGACTTGCTTAATCTGACAATTATTAATATTTTTTTAAATAAATAAAATAAACACATCAGCTTTACGTTGTACTTGTACACACAGCAGAGTAGGCAGAAGGAACCTAGTGTTTAAACACTCTGTTCGCCACTTTCTGCCAAATTTTGATGGCATTGAATGTTGAGTGGCACCACTTACTTACACTTTGATTGTCTTACGTTTATTTTTTTATGATTCTCACGATCACGGAAGATGATTCTGCCGATAAATCTTCATGACGATGAAGATTCATCGGCAGAATCATCTTCCTCCTCTGACTCGATTTCATAATTTGAGAGGAATATAGGCAACTCGTGGCTGCATTAAACTTTATCGATCAATTTTTATTACTTCGGCTTGTGGAATTCGTCAGATTATATATTTTTCGTATTCCTTGAATTATTCCCTTCAAAATAAAAGGAAAATTAGCCACGCTCGAGAATATCGAGATAATGTTTTTTTTTATAAGTTTGTAACCTTCCCTCTTCTTTACATCACTGCCAAAATGTCAGATTAGTGGAATATACACGATTTAGCATGTAACTAATTTACTCTACCTTAATCTGATGATGCGCTCGAGAATTTCAGATGATCATTTTTTTTACTAATCTGATCCTTTAACCTAGACGGGATGCCATATATGGGCTCATATTTGGTGAAAGTACGTAACCGAATACGAAGAATCCCAGTATGTTAATCTGCCACGCTCGAGTAAATCACGAAAATCCCCTCTTCGGCTCCCGTATCATAGATTGCTATATAATATTCGCAGGCAAACTCATTCCTTGAATTCATTCAAATGACGATAATATTTTTTTAACGAACTGATTTTGATGAAACAAAGTTTAAATGTTATACTGAATTAAAACAAAGCAATTGGAGAAAGATTTAAGTAAATCGATTCAGTACTTTCGGAGATAAGCGTGATCATATACAGACAGAAAGACAGACAAGACATTAAAAAATTCATAATATACATAAATAATAAAAGAAAAAACAATCTTTTATCAATTAGCTTGAGAAACGCAAATATTTTCATTAAAGAATCGGCATAAGTACATGTACGTTTCAGTCCGCCATCTTAAGCAAAATGGCGGGGAAAAATATAATTGCGAGCTAAATGTCAACAGGAAGGACAGTAATTACACTGGTTAACAAAATTTTAACTTTTTTTTGTCACATAAAAACTTATATCAAATTTTGAACATACTAGGGCCACTAAAAATAATATGGGAATGATAAAAAATGACATCAAAAAATATATTTTCTTAAAAAGTACAAACATCAGCTACATCTAGAGAAATTATAGGTTAATATAGAAAAAAAAAATGATTTCCATGAATATTTGGCTTCCAGGTCTTTTTTTTAGGTTTCCTACAATAATTTGCTAGCATTCCTACGCTCCATTTCCCTTGATAACGCTTCTCCATTAAGGAAATGTCCTGATGGAACCTTACTCACAATATCTAAATTTGCGAAAAAGAAATCGAGATGACAGTCCAGCATATGTATTGTTGAGGACATATTACACCCCAAATCTTTATATGACATTATAAGTTCATTTATTCTTTGTAATTTTCTGATTTATGGTTTTCTTAAGTAAGTTTTTCCTGATTATTCAGTTTTTCTTCAATTCTCTTACTCTTATTTATCAGTTCTATCTTCAAATAGTAGAGTAGAATACTTATTTAGAAAACGTATAAAAATTTAAACGTAGCGGGACTCCAACCCGTGCCTCCTGGAAACCGACCAGGCCAGACCGACCTACGTTCAAATTTTTATACGTTTTCTAAAAGAGTATTATAATATTTATTTATTTATTTATTACTTTATTACACCAAATTAAAAATAAAAATATGCAAAGAAAACAATGAAAAAGTATGGTGTAAAGGCGGCCTTATCACCACAGGTGGTCTCTTCCAGGCAACCCTTACCATTAAAAAGATCAGAGAATGTGTGGATATTGGCTGGTGTACAAATGATAAAATATGTTATTCTAATATGATATACCTACATAAAAAAAATACATTCTATATATTACAAACTAAATTACATAGATACATAAATAAAATAAAATAATATAAAATACATACATACATCTATTGATAAATAAATATATAATTCAATAAACTTACGTAGATAAATATACAATTACATACATACATAATTTATAGCGATAAGAAATAGCTTTTAACTTGACGCTTAAAAATGTGGACTGATTTGGATTAGCGCAGCTCACGTGGGAGTGTATTCCAAAGGACCGCAGCTTTAACAGTAAAGGAATCACCATAGGCTTGTGTGCGACTGAGTGGCAATTCTAATTTATTGTCGTCCTGTGATCTGAGGTTAAGAGAGTGGTTGGATCCAAGGAAAGTGAACTTAGTTTAAAGATAATTTGGAGTGTAAGGATGGAAGAGGTTAGTGTAAAGGAGCGTGAGGATGTGCAGATTACGACGCTGCCTGATAGTAAGCCATTT